>OZ037753.1:7670427-7870427 GCA_964035475.1 Salix caprea | reverse complement strand
CTATCAGACCAGTAAAATCCATCATATTTTTGTGCGCCTTCCCACAAAATTTGGGGTCATTCCGAGCCGGTTCCTATTTTTTATGAATTTCGGGATTTTTAATGGGAGGAAAATAAAAATAAATAATTCCCGATTTTTAAAAATTCGGGAAAAAATATTACAGTTAGATTGGATTTTTCCAAACCTCTGTGCCAAATTTCAAATTCAAATAATTTTTTTTGAAGGTTTTAGAGGGGGGGGCAGCTGGGACCTAGTAGTGTCTCCACGAGGACCAGGCCTGTGGCCGCAGGGGGGAGCTCGCGCGACATCCCTGCCAGCCCCCGCGCGGGACAGGCAAGGGCAGTAGGGGCTAGCTCGCGCGCGGCCCTGGCAGCCCCCCTCGTCTAGTCAGCCCCCGCGCGGGCCTGGCTGCCCCCCGCCCGGGCGTGGAGAGGCAGGGGCGCGCGCCTGGAGGCTGGGGCGAGCTCCCGCGCGCGGCCCTGCCAACCCCCCGCCCGCGCGGGACAGGCCAGGGGCGCGCGCCCGCGCGCGGCCATGGCAGCCCAGGGGACAGTCCGTGGTGCCAGCCCGACACCCCCCGAGCGGTAGGCGAGCTGCTGTGGTTTCCGCATGTCGCCATGATAACGGGAAGCTTTCCAAACCCTATCAGACCAGTAAAATCCATCATATTTTTGTGCGCCTTCCCACAAAATTTGGGGTCATTCCGAGCCGGTTCCTATTTTATATGAATTTTGGGATTTTTAATGGGAGGAAAAAAAAAAAAAATAATTCCCGATTTTTAAAAATTCGGGAAAAAATATTACAGTTAGATTGGATTTTTCCAAGCCTCTGTGCCAAATTTCAGCTTCAAATAATTTTTTTTGAAGGTTTTAGAGGGGGGGGGGGGCAGCTAGGACCTAGTAGTGTCTCCACCTGCTAGAGCTCCAATGACACTTATTGCTCTTTAGGGGGTGCCCCATGCCTGGTCTTGGAGGGGGGGGGGCAGGTGGCGTGGTGCCCATGGGCCCGCCGCGGGTCTCGGGGTGCTGTGCAACGGGAGGAAAGTGGGGGGAGTGGATGGCCCGATATGTAGCCCCGGTATCGAAGACCCGATTTCCGGCCGGCGAAGACCCGACTATCAAAGACGAAACACGCACGCGCACGCCCGCGCCCTGGGCACTGGGGCCTAAGGGCCTGGGGCCCTAGGGCCCTTGGCCCTTGGGCGCGCACGCGCGGGGCCCTGCCAGCCCCCCGCCCGCGCGAGACAGGCCTGGGGCGCGCGCCTGGAGGCTGGGGCGAGCGCCCGCGCGCGGCCATGGCAGCCCCCCGCCCGCGCGGGACAGGCCTGGGGCGCGCGCCTGGAGGCTGGGGCGAGCGCCCGCGCGCGGCCATGGCAGCCCCCCGCCCGCGCGGGACAGGCCTGGGGTCCGTACCTCCGTGACCCTCAGCCAGAAGCCAATTTTTGTCCTATTAGAGGGGCAAAAACATTAATACACTGTTCATAAGAGGAAGAAAAAAAATAAACGTACGCGCGCGAAGCACAAATCGCAAATGTCCAGTCCACATTGTTTACACTCACAATGCACAGTGTTTTCCTAATGTCTTTTAGTATATTGTATAATAACTTTAAATAAATCAAATTTTATTTAATTTTGCAAAATAAGTATCAATCAAGTGATATCGATCATGATCTACATTAATAGGAATCCAAAACAAACTATTAAATATAATTATAAATAAATATAATATTAAAGAAACAAATTGAAAAATATAAAAAGTTAAGAGAAAAAAGAAAAAATAAAAAAAAGAAAAAAGAAAAAAGAAAAAAGAAACTATAAACCCTATTCCAATTCATTACGGATTATTAAAAAGCTATGGTACTTTTCCAACATCCTTTACTTTTTTTCCCCTTAATTAATAATAATATAATTTTAAATGTAATTATAATGTCGTCTTGATTGAATCGACTGGAACGACACGTGATTTTACAACCATGACATGTCATGCGCAAAAGCGTGTCTACGTGGACGAAACATCACCTTGTCATCCTTTTCCTTCGTTTTATATTTTGTGAGCAAGAACAAGAAAAGGGGAGGTAGTCAGTCAGACAATCCGTAATAAATTCAGAAGAGAGAGAGAGAGAGAAGGAATGTCAAAAGTACTCCTGCTACTCCACTCTTCTCCTCCTTTTCCCTTCACTACAGCTCCAATCCTCCACCACCGTGCCACCACACTCCTCCTCCGCGCTTCAACTCTCTCCAAAAAGCCTTCAAATCTCTCCTCCTCTCTCACTCTCCTCCGAAAAGCCACTCCATCTTCTTCTTTTGTCTCTCCTTCCTCTTCATTTGGCTGCAGAACCTTGTCTGTGCACGCTTTTGATTCTGATGATTCCAAAACCGAACAAGAAGAAGAGAAGAAGGAATCTTTTCATGCTAAGAAAAGCGATGAGGATTATCCAAGTGGAGAGTTTGATTTCCAGGAAATTGGAGTTTGGAATCGTTTTCTTGTCAAGATTAAAATGTTTATTGCTTTGCCTTGGGAACGCGTTCGTAAAGGAAGCGTTTTAACAATGAAATTACGGGGCCAGGTATTAACTTAGTTTATTATAAGCGACGAGGAATGGTTATTCCTTTCTTATGTTTGTTGGTTGTGGTTTTACAGATATCTGATCAGCTAAAGAGCCGTTTCTCGTCAGGATTGTCATTACCTCAAATTTGTGAGAATTTTATAAAAGCAGCTCATGATCCTCGGGTTTCGGGTATTTATCTTCATATAGATGGATTGAATTGTGGGTGGGCTAAAGTTGAGGAAATTCGAAGACACATTTTCAATTTCAAGAAATCAGGTCCTTCTCATTTCATTTCTCAACTGCTTCCTAAATCCCTTTTAAATATACATTCCAATTAACACACCCCTTTTGTTATATTTGTAGGGAAATTCGTTGTTGCCTACCTTCCTGCTTGTAGAGAGAAAGAATATTATCTTGCCTCTGCCTGTGACGACCTTTATCTCCCACCCTCTGCTTATTTTTCTCTTTATGGCTTCACTGTTCAAGCAGCCTTTCTTGCAGGTTTGTCAACTTAATTTCTTTATACCAATTTAATGTGTTGTGAAATTGAAAATAAATTAATTAATTAACAAAAAATTATTAAACAATACCCATTTACATATTATGCATTTAATTAAAAGAAAAGAAAAGAAAAGAAAAGGGAGTCAAATAGTAGTTGAGTTCTTTCACTTTGTGCCTCCATTTTCAATAGCAATGAACAAGAACAACACTGTAAATGATGATAAGTGGGGGCACATTAGCATAGAAAAGGAATTGAGAGGGACTGGATTATGAAAAATGTCAAAAGTAAAGAGACCAACAATGTCATTAACACTGTGATAATTATATGTAGAGAAGTACTTTTACATTTTTTCCATTGTGTTATACATTCAATAACTTTGGTTCAAAATTTATGCTCTTCTTTCGCAGGTGTTTTTGAGAACACAGGAGTTCAACCAGAAGTACAACGGATTGGTAAATATAAAAGTGCTGGGGATCAACTTACTCGAAAAAGTATGTCTAAAGAAAATTGTGAGATGCTAACTGCAATTCTCGATAACATCTATGGGAATTGGCTGGATAAAGTTTCTTCGACAAAAGGTTTTTTTTTTTTTTTATTATTATTACTATCTTGGGGTTAGCCTATGTGTATTAATTCAAATAAACACTACTAAGCCTTGGTTCCAAACTTTGGGCTCAATTTTATGGTTCTAACTATAGATTTATGGGCTTCTGCAAACTTTATGTCAGGAAAGAAAATAGAAGACATTAAAAACTTCATCAATGAAGGTGTCTACAAGGTAGAAAGGCTGAGAGAAGAGGGTTTGATAACAAACATGTGCTATGATGACGAGGTATAGACTTCATCCTTTTTTGCTGTTTTCTCAAATTTGGGACAAGTACACTCAAAAGAATTAGTTCCTGCTAAATCTTTGCATCACTGCAAATTCATGTATATTTGGTAGGGTGAGACTGCCCTTTTCTTCTGGGACGCTCAGTGATTCTCTCTTTCCTCCATAGTAGTATTAAAGTTTGTTTGTGATCGCCAAAGGAAAAGGAGCATGTTCTTGTTATATTTGACCCCTCTAAGGAAAGAAATTTGCTCAAACACACAAACGGCATGCAAGTCATTAAAGAACATACTTATCAACTCTGTGTTGACCCTGTCTCCTTATTTCTGGTTGCTCTTTGGTGCTTCACATCTGGGTAGTCTTGCCTACTGTTGAAAAATAAAGGAAAAAGAACTCCAGTACAAAATTCTTAATAAATGTTAATTAATTCATGTTTCTATGAATGACCAAAGGTTGCTTCTTGAAATATGTTTACTATACACAACTTCTAAGGCATTCTAAATTTCTTACTAAACTTATTGAGAGAGAAAAATGTTGCAGGGTCGGTATATTTTTGTGATAGAATTTTGGATGCTGTCTTAGTAATACAGGAATTGTGCACAGGATTTTGATGATGTCTTAGTAATACATGAATCATGCACAGGTTATCTCAATGTTGAAAGAGAAAGTTGGAGTGCAAAAGGATAAAGTTCTTCCTATGGTTGATTACAGGTGATACTTCTTAGCTACAGCTTAAGTACCTTGAAACATGCATCTTCCGGATTACATGGTCCTCCTTTATTGTCTTTCTGTGAAATTCAATCAACTATACAATCATCTTATCCCAATCCCAGTTTATATGATTTTGACATCAAATTATTGGTCCAGCTATGGGTTGGTTCAAGTAATGTTAGCTCAGCGTTTACAATTTTCTTTTTTTGTTCATTTTACATGCAGGGGAAAAAGCCCTATTCTATTGCCTGGATGATATAGATCCTTACATTTCAAGGAAACTCTTGTCAAAACACTTTGTTGCATAAGCTTGAACAGTTCACAAAATTTATTCTTATAAAAGTTGAGGAACTACATGTTCTGTAGTGCCATTTATACCATGCAAATATTCTTTTGAGAGGCAGTTTATAGTCATCTAAATGTTTTCATTTTCTTGGTGAAATATTTCAGGTGTATGCCCTCTTCTACATTTGAATCTTCTCTTTCAGGATTGTTAGTTATCTGTTGTTACTTGCAGTTCTCATTTCAGAAATCTCTTAGCTTGTGCACATTGTAGCTCTGATGTTTCTCTTCAGTAGCTCTACCATTTTCTTTTCTTCTTGGAGTGATCTCTCACATGGCTTACTATCATTCCTACTGATGTCATCTCTTGCAAGTTGAAAGTGCCTGCCAAACTCATACAAGAGCTCCCATTTCCATTGAAAATGCAGAAAATACTCGCGAGTTAGGAACTGGACTCTTGGTTTAACAGGAGGCAGAGACCAAATAGCCATTATCAGAGCCTCTGGGAGCATCAGTCGTGTGAGGAGTCCATTAAGCTTATCTGGTTCTGGTATCATCGGGGAAAAGCTCATCGAGAAGATTCGTCAAGCAAGAGGTATACCCAACCCAACGAGCCCATAATCCAATACATATTCCTTTTTCTTATTTTCTTGTCTATGTGCATACCAAAGTATTGTAACCTTCATATCTCAAATTATAATAAAAATGAATAAATTTATGCTGTATAGTTGGACCATATTCGTTAACACAACAGCTATTCTCTATTTTCCTTCTGTGGGCAATTCACAGAATTAGCCGCAATGTTATCATTTTTTATGATATCTTGGATATTTTTGTAGAGACATTTGTATCAACATCCCATCCTTTCTTTGCTTAAGACATAATGTGATGAAATGATGTTAGATCTGCGTGTTTTGCATCAGCATTACAGGGGATGAACTGTTCTATGTGTATACTTTACGTAGAAAAACACCAGGCTTACAGTTAGCATGTGCAGGTATGCAGGAAGAATCACAAATGTTGAAGCTACAAGACCAGTCGTGTATACTAAGGAAATCCTAACACACCAATTTTTCCTTGTAATTATTCAGAAAAATTTCAGTAAAAATAAAATAAAAGAAGAAAAGAAGATAACATGTTGTACTGTTAGTTTGCCTGATTAGTTTGTCTGCATTTTGGATTTTCAATTCTACAAATTTTTCTGTACAGTGACTGCTGTTTTCTCTCTGATCTTGTTTTTTTTTCTTTTCAAAATTTCCTAGAGTCTAATAAATATAAAGCTGCCATCATCCGAATTGACAGCCCTGGAGGTGATGCCCTTGCATCTGATTTGTAAGTGTTGCTACATTATACTTATAATATGTGCCTGATATATATCACCTTCAGTGCGAGAAAAGTTTTTTTTTTTTTTTGGATAACGTGGGAACCACATGACCCGGAAAGCGCACTTTGTGGGCCCAGAGCATGTGTAAACCCCCGGCTGTCCCAGGCGCTTGCAAGGGGAGTTGAATGTGCACAGCCTCGAACCTGGGGCGTGCCTTTGGCAGCCCCAGGTTACAACCGTTACACCCCACCCTTGGGGACACGAGAAAAGTTGTTATAAAGTAACATAAATATCAATATAATTAAATCCACTTTACATAAATAGTAGTCAACTGAAAAATAATCAAATAAATAAAACAACTTGAATGCAAAGCAAAATCAACAACTTAGAAAAAAAACTTACATTCATGGAATTATTTGTATTCTGATTGCACCCATGAATTGGATAATTTAATCTTTTTTTTGCTATTTTTTGGTTTCTAAAATTGAAATTACAAGCCTATTAATTAGAGAAAATTGAACGCCTACTTGATTATTTATTATAAAGCTATAGTCTATTGTATTACCACTACAAAATTATCATCTATAGAGTTATAGCATGCGAGTTTCAAGTTTGAAAAGTCACGGAAACTTGATAAAACTGCAATGAAATGAAGTGATTTAAGTTATTAGATGTTTCTGGTTAGGAATAGCAAAATGTTTCTGGTTCAAGTATGATTAATTTTCTTTAGGTTATATTCTAAGCATTAGATGCATGTACAAATCCTTGGAGACTGTTTTGGGATCTCTTCTTTTGATTGAAGAAGAAATTTCTGAAGAAAGAGATGGGGAGAGGTACAATACTGAAGCTCTAGACTAGCATGATTCCCAAACTCAATATCTTCTTGTGTCATGTAAAGTTCTCCTCTGCAAACTTTAGTAACAGAACATCATAAAGAATCCTTGAAAATCCCTCTGCCAAAGTTGCTGACTGGATTTTTATTTTAAAAGATTTTGTAGTTCCCTCCATCTAAAATCACTATATCATGACATGCATAGCAAAGCATTAGGTTTTGCTGTCTCTCTCCCTTCAGTGTCCAAGAAAACCACCGGGCCATAACACATTCAAAAACAATATCAAAAGAATTTCTGTGCTGTTGCAGTCATCAAGTTCTTTGTGCATTAGCTGGACCCTGTTTGGCGAGCATATCTTGTCACACTGTTTATGCATGACAATTCCTTTTTCATTTATATCGGAAACATATATCTTAAAATTTATCATGTTTTTGATATGTATCCTGGAATATACATGAAGTATCAGATATGGCTAGAAGGCCCAAAAAACTTGTTTAACAAATTTGGAACAATGAGAAATAGAATGTGACGGCTCAATAAGTAGGCATCCTCAGAAACGTTTCCTTCGTAGGTTCAGCTTTGTGATTGAGGTTCCAATGCATGTAATTCTGAGGGTAGAAAGGACTTGAGCATGTGAATTTATTAGCAATTCTATAGCTACCTTCAAACATACTTTTTTCTTATGCTTCTCTCCATTCCTGTGCAAAGTACCCCCTAAAAAGCCTCTAAACATCAGGTCTTTTCATCACATTCATGCATTTTCTCTTACCGGTACAAGGCTTCCAATCTGTATCTCCCTAAATACCTCCCACAGCATGTCTTCAAACCAGGTCAAGGAGGTGTTGAGATGCTTATGTTGCAGGTTGGTTGAAGGATTTTTGTTTAGATGCTAATCTTGTGGGAAGGAACTTACAACGTTTCATGATATCAGCCTACCAAGTCATGCTAATAGGAGATTCTTTTTCCTCGGAAGTGCTCCTTTTGCCCCCTGAGGAAAACAATAATGACAGAATGATGAAAGCCAACAGTACATGAGTATTGACTTTGAGTACTAGTTTTGGCTTCACGTCACTGAAAATTGAATCCTACACCCGCACCCCTTCAGTCAACACTAAAGACTAGTACAAATGAACAGAGATAAGGAACATATATGTTTAGTTTCTCTGCTGTGTATTGGAATATAGCCGAATAAGCAAATAAGGGATGTTCCGAATGCCAATGTGGCAAAGAAGCATGGTTTAAGCACCTTATTTGGAATCAGAACTCTTTCTTTATGAAGAACATTCACAAGATAGGATCATCTTAAATGCATTTGCATCAGCTTGCATGGTATTGGATTGCCATGTGTCATTCTTGGCAGAATAGAGAAATTATCCTGTAGACTATTTGAGGCGAATCTTTTGTTGTTAGGCATGTCAAGATATAGGGCAACTTGTTTCTTTTAGCCAATATGAATCATCTGTGGAAAGATATTATAGATGTAATAATTTGTTCTGTCCTTTTGTTACTTCGGTATAGAAGGAATTTTTTTTGAAAACCAACATTGAAAACTTCTTACTTTTATGTTCTTTGTGTACAGAATGTGGAGGGAAATCAGACTTCTGGCTCAATCAAAACCTGTGATTGCATCGATGTCTGATGTAGCAGCAAGTGGAGGATACTATATGGCAATGGCAGCAGATACCATTGTTGCAGAAAATTTGACCTTAACTGGTTCAATTGGAGTTGTTACAGGTCAATCCGAGCGCTCTCTCTCATACATACATACGTAAATACACACACACACATCCATCCACCCATCCATACATAGAAGCCATCCTTGCAAAATGATGAGGTTGGTTGAATCGCACATTCCTACATTCTTTTGGGTGTTCAGTTGGATCTTTACTAATGTCTTATGCAGTGTATTAAAGTAGTAATAATAATAATAAAAAATCCTAAGCTGATCGTGTCAATTTAACTTCAGTATTGAGATTGGGCATTCTTTCAATAAAAATTCTTATATGAAAACGATCCTGATTTGAGATGTTTTTACAGTAGTTAACAGTGATTAATTGCTTTGGCAGGAAAGCAAATTAGCAAAATAAAACTGATATTAAGTTGCCTAGTTAAACCTTTTGGATCTTTCTGTTGATCTTACTTTATTGAAATTGTTGCTTGCAGGGAAGTTTAGTCTGGGGAAACTGTATGAGAAAATTGGCTTCAACAAGGAGATCATATCAAGGGGTAAATATGCTGAGCTCCTTGCAGCAGAACAGCGACCTTTAAGGTGAGAGCTCGTGTCCTTGTGTCCACAACGATTGTGGTACGAGTCCTTTTAAAACACAATTGGATGGATGTTATGCGATGCTGGCATATGATAACTCAAAGGCTTCTTTTTTCCGGAGAAGCTCACAGAATTGTCTCTGCTACCTGCTGGCTTGTCATTTCATTTGGTGGTATTTGAAAACAAATTAAACTAGTGTTGGTTCTTACAGACCAGATGAAGCAGAACTTTTTGCCAAGTCTGCTCAGAATGCTTACGAGCAATTTCGAGATAAGGCAGCATTTTCACGATCAATGCCAGTATGTTTGATTTTAATGTTTGGTTCAGACGAAATAAAGTTCCTAGAAAAAAAAAGTTACAAAGAAGAATGCTTAATTAAAAGGAATGACAAATGTGCTGTCAGGTGGATAAGATGGAAGAGATTGCACAAGGCAGAGTCTGGACAGGTCAAGATGCCGCTTCGCGAGGTTTAGTGGATGCAATTGGTGGGTTTTCTCGTGCTGTTGCTATTGCAAAACAGAAGGCCAATATACCCCAGGACAGACAGGTTAGCCTGAATCTTTAATTTTGTTATAGGATGGATCCCTGTGTTGGTTATAGAACATATTGAAAGAGAACAAACTAGCTTCAAATTGATCACCACAAGATCTCAATGAGATTCTCCATGATGGAAAACTTTTTTGCTTGTCAGCCTACTGTCCTGAATTGTAGGCCACCAGACACAGGGCTTAATACAAGTGAGGTGTAGTTGACAGCCCTACCTCAGAAAATACTATACTTATAATCAGCCGAGTACAACATAAAGCAATACTCGTCTCCCAAATGGATTATTTAACAGCAAAACAATTGAGTATTAGGATCTATAATCAAGGGCACTCGTGAAAGTCTTTGGTAAAGGTCTAGGTGGTCTTTTTACCTTAAGAAATGTGCAACTAGCAGTCCTCCTACATTTCCTTTGGTTATTTTATTGTAAGAAATTAGATCATATGCGGCTAATAGATACTGGGCATGTTTTCGTATCTTAAGTAAGATCCAACCTGACACTATAGCTTGCGCTGTGCAGGTAACGCTGGTTGAACTATCAAGACCATCTCCCACGCTACCAGAGATCTTAAGTGGCGTAGGAAGTTCGGTAGTTGGAGTAGAAAGAACTTTAAAAGAATTGCTACAAGACTTGGCATTTTCCAAAGGAGTTCAAGCCCGGATGGATGGTATTCTATTCCAGGGACTGGAGGAGGCTTCTTATGACAATCCCATCTTAACTTTGATAAAAGATTACCTTGGTTCTCTCTGACCCTACATCTACCTTCATCTTGATCCCCCCCCGCACCTGAATTTATGTTACAGTTGATCATTTCCATGATCCTAGAAATGGTCTGGTGATTGAAGGATAGATTATCCAACTCGCCTCTGTTTTGGTGGTTGGGATCAACAGGATGTCTTGAGAGAAATAAATGAATTCCAAAGATACAAGGGACCTATCTCGGTAGGATTAGCAGTGAGGAGGTTCGTTGTATCTTTTGTTTTTTCTCCCCAGGGTCAAATGTAAAGAACTTATTTACACTTTCAGGTTATAGAAAAGAATCAAAGATCAGAGCTTCCAACACATCACGTGTTATTATTTCCACAGGGATGATCAGCATTTACTTGCTTTTCACATAACCCTGGTGTGTGTTTATATATACATGTTAAATTTTGGAAGTAAACAATGACAAATGGACTTCTGATCTCTAAATCTTGACTCTGTAATTTGATCCTTGACCAACCAAAAAATATAACTTTTATATTTATTTTCCTCATTGAATTATTGATATATTAACTTGAGCTTTAAAATATGTAAGATATAACTAGCAAAATGCTTATTTACCCTCAATTTAAGCTATCCATACGAGGTTCAAAATGCTTATTTTGGTCGAACTTGGCCAATAAAAAAAAAATTCCTAATTGATTAAACAACAAGAATTGGATCATCTAATTTAAATATTGGTCTAACCCCTTTTCACCCTCTATTTGTCAGAAAATCAAAATATTTTCAAAAAACAAGAAAATCTAGAAAATATATATTTTAAATTTGGCTAGGATGAGATTTGTCAATTTAGCCAAATTTGAGAGGTCCGGGGGCTTAATTAGACAAATTTTGGGTTTTATAATTGATTTTTGACCCTAGTTAAAAGGGTTTTGAAATCCATAGACATTTTTGAAAAGCGAGGAAATTAAAGGGTTTATTTTGAAATCTTATTAGGAATCTAATTGAATGATTTTAATTGTTCAGTTCAGTTTTTAAATTTGATTGAAACTTTGAGGGGATCAAATCTAAAAATGCTTGACACCTCAGGCTCGTTTTAAAACCTCACCAAGGCAATCAAAACACACACACACACACACACACACACACACACATATATAACGAATAACGTGAAAATGTTAAGAAAATAAGAAATTTAAACTAGACAAAATCACGTGAGATGGATACATAGTTAGGAGTTTCCCGGAAAAAGCCTAAATGAACAAGAAAGATGGCACTAAAAAACTAGAGCTAAGAGCATTTCCATTCCCACCTGGAAAGAGTTGGAGCATATTCTATAACCCTACAATCCTAGCTGAAACCACCTTGTCTCTTGACCATTGTAGAAAAACTAGAAGAGTATTTATGTGTAATATGGATAGTCAACCATGTAGAAGCTGAAACTTTAGTATTTAGATCATTCTGGAAGGATGATGTGAAAAATTTATAGCAAAACAAGTCTTAGATGAAGAAACTTTGAAAACTAGTTAAATTGGAGAGCTATGCTGATGGATACTTTAATTTGTTTAAAGCGCTATAGAAAAAATCCTTAGGTTCTGTTGATAGGAGAAATCAATTATATCCTTCGTTAATTTTAATACCCATAAGATTAATATAGCTCAGAAATCTATATTATTAATAATAAAAAAATTATATCAATTATGGGTATATTCAGTGCGTTCCTAGGACTGTCTGCCTTGCTCAGTTTTCTAAAACCTTTAAAGATGTTATCTTTTATTAAATGAGTGTTTGGCTATGCGGTAGCTTTTATGTTTAAAGCTAATAGCTTCTATGGTTAAGGCTAATCGCAAATCCAAGGTATTTGGTTAAGGGTCGACCACAGTTTTTATAAGTGAAAGCATCCTTTTCACCCCAAAACACAGTCTCAGCCATGATGGTAACGTGGTTTCTCTCCTTAACTTCTGCAAATTCTACAGTATACTATGTTTCCATTCGATATTCCAGACAAAACAATCAAAATTACAGCTGAAAGAAGAAGAAGTAGTTGAGAGCAAGAGTTCATACCAAAGCACATGTGGAGGCAGTGTTAATAGAAACATAGGCAACAGAGAGTGCCATGTTTTTTTTTTTTTTTTTGGAGTCGAGAGTTTCTTCTTTTTCTCTGATAAAATCCAACCTCTGAACATTATCTTGTCAAAAAGACAGAAATTTAAGCAACCTTTGAACATTATCTTGTCAAAAAGACAGAAATTTAAGCAACCTTTGACCCTATGTAATTTTAGCCTCAACCACAGCAGTACTCCAGCAACACTAATGGTTATCATATACCTTACGTAATCAGTTGCTCAATTCTTGTACTTGATGGTTTCTTTGTTAAATCCAGTTGGGAATTGCTTAGTATATTCTTCCACTTCATGTTGGAGTTTTTAAATCTCAGATTGAAAGTGAGCAGACTGCATTTTAACCAAGAAATCCTTCAACTTTGTCCCTGGTTTACAAAAAATGGATGGCAAGTAATGTGAATCAATGGACTCAAGAGCCTTAACAAAATCAACCATGATGTAGCAGAGATATAATAAAGAAGCTCTAAGAGAACAAGGAAAGATGTTGAAGATCTACAAACCTTTGGTTTCAGCCTTGATCTTCATTGATCAAGTGGTTGTTTGTCTTCCGATCATTAGCAGAGTCGGAAATTTATGTTTTGTGACTTCAGTTTATGGGTTTTTGCTTGATTTGTATCATTTCTTTTAGTTTATTGATTATATGCCCCTTCACCTTAAATTTAATTAATAATAAAAAGTTTTTAAAAGTTTTTTTAAATTATTCTAAAACATAAAAATAAAATAACATAAAATAGATATTTTACTATCTGAGTAAAGATATTTTGAATTAATTTTTTACTTACTAATAACAATTTATTATTTATTTTTGTAAATTAAAAAAGAGTATTATTATTTTTCTCCTTTTAGATTTAAATCATAGATTAAATATTGAAAGTTATTAAATTTTTAAATTTATTAAATCAATATAAAAAAAATATTAAAAGTTTTGTTTTATTAATATATAATTCAAAATATCCTTCTAACTATAACTCAATTTTGTTTAGCAATATGAAAAATATAGTAACCAAACACTCAATTTTTTTTAATTAAATCTCAAATTTAACCAACCACTTAAATCCTAATTATTAATCTCAACTAAAATTACTTTTTATAATGCTAATTATTTTTTTAACTTTAACCGACAACCATACTATCAAACTAATATTGTACTAAGGAGCATTAAGCAAGGCTAGATATCACAAGTCCCAATCAAACAAGAAGTGGGTGGAAGTTATTTGAAATGGCATGGTGGGAAGTCATTTAATGGTCCGATTATAAGAAATTAAAAAGTCCAAATTTTATAAAAAAAGGGTTTGAGATTATAAAAAGTAAGACAACAAAAAAGGAATAAGAGCCGAGGGAAAATGTAAAATAGTTAAAAGTGCATAAAATGAAGAAAAAACAAAGAAGACTAGATGAGATTGATTGATGATGAATAATATATTTGAAAATATTCAGAAATATATTAAAATAATATATTTTTATTTTTTTTAAAATAATTTTTAAAACCAGCATATAAAATTGATCTAAAAATATCAAAATTATTTAATTTAAAATAAAAAATTAATATAATAATTTTTTAAAATTTATCCAAAAGTTTTTGAAAAGTATTGGTAAACTGCCAAAGCTGATTCCAAAAGGAATGTTAAATGATGTCATAAAATTAGATAAAAAGGATATATAGAATGTTATTTTAGAAAGAAAAAAAAACTCAAAATATTTAGATAATTAAATTTACGTAGAGATATGTTGAATTAAAACATAACTTAATTCTAACCCGCAATGATACTTAAAGCCTTAGACGGAAAATTATTAGAACAAAAGAAAAGAAGGGAGATCAGTTGCTCCTCTGGTAAACTACTTGGGTACCACCATGAAATGGTTGCAGCAGCTCACCCATGCAGTAATAATAGCACCGTCACTGCCATCCGGCTACCACCACCACCAGTCACCCTTGTACAGAACCAACCTTAAACCAAACAAAAGCTTTAACTCCCTCTACTCAAAATCATCTCTTTCTCTCTCTAACCAAACCGACTCTCTACCTGATCAAACCACCCGCCCCTCATTTCTCCAAGAAATAGCCGCTCTCTGTGAAACTGATAACCTCACTGCAGCTTTAACTCTTATTCAATCACACTCTAAAAATGCTACCTCATTACAAGCAAAAGAAGCAATTGGTTTATTGCTTCAAGCATGTGGCAATCAAAAAGATATTGAGACTGGTAGACGACTACACAAGTTTGTCTCAAACTCGACCCATTATAGAAATGATTATGTTCTCAATACCCGTCTCATTAAGATGTATGCAATGTGTGGGTCTCCTTTGGATTCTCGTTTTGTGTTTGATACTATGGAGACTAAGAATTTGATTCAGTGGAATGCACTTGTTAGTGCATACACAAGGAATGGACTTTATGGCGATGTAGTTAAAGTGTTTATGGATTTGGTTTCTAATACAGAGTTTAAGCCTGATAATTTTACTTTCCCTTCTGTGATCAAGGCTTGTGGTGGGATTTTGGATGATAGGTTAGGAGAGGTTATTCATGGGATGGTGATTAAGATGGGTTTGGTTTTGGATGTGTTTGTGGGCAATGCTTTGGTGGGAATGTATGGGAAATGTGGGGTTGTGGATGAGGCGATGAAAGTGTTTGATTTTATGCCTGAGACGAATTTGGTTTCGTGGAATGCCATGATTTGTGCATTTTCTGAAAATGGGTTTTCTAGAGAGAGTTTTGATTTGCTGATGGAGATGTTAGGAGAGGAAGGTTTATTGCCTGATGTAGTGACGGTGGTGACCATATTACCTGTTTGCGCAGGAGAAGGAGAAGTTGGTATAGGAATGGGGATTCATGGGTTGGCAGTGAAACTCGGTCTGAGCGAGGAGGTGATGGTGAACAATGCTATGGTATACATGTATTCAAAATGTGGGTACTTGAATGAAGCGCAAATGTTATTTGTGAAGAATAAGAACAAAAATGTGGTTTCTTGGAATACCATGATCAGTGTTTTTTCTTTGGAAGGAGATGTCAATGAGGCATTTAATCTTGTGCAGGAAATGCAGAACCAAGGAGAGGAAATGAAAGCTAATGAGGTCACCATTTTGAATGTTTTGCCAGCTTGTCTGAACAAGTTGCAGTTGAGGAGCTTGAAAGAACTTCATGGCTATTCATTTAGACATTGTTTTCAACATGAAGAACTGTCAAATGCTTTTATTTTAGCCTATGCTAAGTGTGGGGCACTGAATTCTGCTGAGAATGTCTTTCTTGGTATTAGGGATAAGACTGTGAGCTCTTGGAATGCACTTATTGGTGGTCATGCACAGAATGGTGATCCTAGAGAAGCTTTGCATTTGTTATTTCAGATGACATATTCTGGCCAACAACCTGATTGGTTTACCATTAGTAGCCTGCTTTTAGCTTGTGCCCACCTGAAATCCCTGCAATATGGTAAAGAGATTCACGGATATGTACTACGGAATGGACTAGAAACTGATTGTTTTGTTGGTACCTCACTTCTGTCCCACTACATTCACTGTGGGAGAGCATCTTCTGCACGGGTATTGTTTGACAGGATGAAAGATAAAAATTTAGTATCTTGGAATGCAATGATTTCAGGTTACTCACAAAATGGACTACCATATGACTCCCTGGCTCTATTTCGAAAATCACTTTTTGAGGGAATACAATCTCATGAGATTGCCATAGTGAGTGTGTTTGGGGCTTGTTCTCAACTGTCAGCTCTACGGTTGGGAAAAGAAGCTCATGGTTATGTATTAAAAGCCCTGCAAACAGAAGATGCTTTTGTAGGCTGTTCAATCATTGACATGTACGCAAAAAGTGGCTGTATAAAAGAATCTCGGAAGGTTTTTGATGGGTTGACTGATAAAAACGTTGCATCTTGGAATGCAATAATTGCAGCACATGGAATTCATGGACATGGAAAGGAGGCCATAAAACTATATGAAAGAATGAAGAAAGTTGGCCAAATGCCTGATAGATTTACATATATTGGTATTTTGATGGCATGTGGTCATGCAGGGCTGGTTGAAGAGGGGTTGAAATACTTCAAAGAGATGCAAAATCTCAATGTGGTTGAACCAAAATTGGAGCATTATGCATGTCTTATTGACATGCTGGGCCGTGCTGGAAGATTGAATGATGCTCTAAGGCTTGTCAATGAGATGCCTGAGGAAGCTGACAATAGAATCTGGAGCTCACTACTCAGTTCCTGTAGAACTTTTGGTGCTCTAGAAATTGGAGAGAAAGTTGCCAAGAAGCTACTAGAATTAGAACCAGACAAAGCAGAGAACTATGTGTTACTTTCAAACTTGTATGCTGGATTAGGGAAATGGGATGATGTGCGAAGGGTGAGGCAAATGATGAAAGAAATTGGTCTTCAAAAGGATGCAGGCTGCAGTTGGATTGAGGTTGGAGGGAGAGTTTATACCTTTGTTGTTGGTGACAGTTTACAACCAAAATTAGCAGAGATCCGGGTGACATGGAGAGGATTGGAGGAAAGGATCAGTGAAATTGGATATAAGCCTAACACAAGTTCTGTGCTGCATGAAGTAGGTGAGGAGGAGAAGATTGACATATTGCGGGGGCATAGTGAAAAACTTGCAATTTCTTTTGGATTGTTAAAGACAACTAAAGGTACACCCCTGAGGGTTTACAAGAATCTACGCATTTGTGCAGATTGTCATAATGCTGCCAAGTTAATATCGAAGGTGGTTAAAAGGGAGATAGTTGTGAGAGACAACAAGCGCTTCCATCATTTTAGAGATGGACTTTGTTCTTGTTGTGATTATTGGTGAAGAAAATTTTCATAGCTGGATGGCTAAATAAGTTGGTTCTCAGAGATTCACAACAAAACTACAGGTAAATGCTCGCAATTAATTTTTTATTATTACTAAATTTTCATTATACCAGTGGCTTCTGATATAGGATATAAGGTGCTGTTATTCTATGACAATCCCAGTACTTTCAAGAATTCAAGTAATTCATTAAAAAAATAAGATTAGCAAAGATGAAAGAAAAAGAATTTGACATGTTTTACTTTTGCCCAAGATACTCCCTGCATAGTGTCCTCTGAAATAGCATTCCCTAAAACTCTGTTTGTGAGGAAGGATTTAGGGAAGGAAGGATAAAGATTCAAGGAGGGATTGAAGAAGAGGGATCAGGTATACTCTTCTTTTGGCAAGAAGGATAAGGATTCAAGGAAGGATTGGCTCTAATCCTTCCTCGTTTATAATTTTCTATCTTTCCATTTCCTTGTAATATTCAAGGCTTTCAATTTGGATGGATTGACTCTCGTCCTTCTCCTTTATTGTTACCAAACAACTAAAGGGATAGTAAGTCTTCCATCCTCTCTCCTATCTATCCCTCCACTTTACCCAATCCATCATTCCCCCGCCATCTTTGCTGACAAACATATCCTGAATCATCTTATGTGAAAATCTATCATATGCTACACAAGAAGCTGTTATAATTGGTTTTATATAATTTGGCTGCTGGTATGAGTTAGCATTTATAAAAATATGAATTGCTGTCCATGGTTATTATGGATTTGGTAAAAAGAAAAATTAAATCCTGGAACTATTTTCCTCATTTTTACCTGCTGCAGATATTTATGCAGCATGACTATTTTCATCATAGAAAGTTAGCATTTCTCCTCTCTGATTGCTTTTGTTTCCATAAAGATGCCTCCGCACATAGTTGTTACGATTGCTAATCTTTAATTTTAACATGTGCATTGATACCTCAAGTGCAGCATTATGATTGAATCTCTTGTTGGTATTGTGGCTGAGGTAATTAAGAAATAGAACCAAATTTTTACCCAACAGGTATGTATTAAGGTTTCCCGTAACCAAACAATTGAAAAAAACTTGAGATAGGAAAGAAATAGAAGTAAAGAGATTAAGAGAGAATTGCAACACAGAAACTCAATTTCAATAGGTATGTGTTAAGGTTTCCCGTAAAAAAACAATTGAAAAACTTGAGATTGGAAAAAAAATAGAAGTAAGGAGATTCAGAGAGAATTGCAACAACAGAAACTCAATTTCTTATTGCCTGTCATGTTTCTTACAATCTTTTCTTATACACAAATCGAACTGTACCTAACTTCCCACCTACTAGCTAATAACTCAATCAACTTCCTAACTACTTGCCACAGATTTTCTTGTTGTGTCAACTCTACAACAGTTTGCAACTGCTAAATTGCTGTAACTTTTATTGCAGTTGCTCTTCTTGCTCCTAGCTAGTTATTTCTAATTCCCTCGTAACTCAACACCTCATGCTAGTAACAATGCCCCTCCCATATAAGATTCGTTACCTCAAGGATTGGTGTTAAAGTTAGAAAATTATTTGTTAAGCTCTTCCAATCCTCGTGTTGCATCTTCCTCAAACAAATTGGATCACTTAATAAGTCCCAAAACCACAACTCGATTTCCCTCTTTATTTATTTTTCTGCCCAAAACAGTTACTGGACTAACTTTAACCCTCCCATACTCATCTAACTTTGGCAAGGTGAAAGATACTACTGATAGGGTGAATGGTAGCTTTCACCACCACAATTTTTTGGATGACCCTGTAAGGATTGTAGAACCTTGGATTTAACTTGAAACTCTTCCTTGAGGTCACATTAGTTTGTTTATATGGTTGTAATTTGAGGTATACTAAATTACCTACCACAAATTCTCATTCAAACCTCCGTTTGTCTATAATACGATTCAAGAAAGGGTTGAACAAGAAAATTCAAATCGTAGCATAATTGTGCTTATTGTCTAGCTTTGTGACAACAATCATAATTCTCATCGTTGAATTGAGCTGAAAATTTACCTAGAGTTTTCTATACATATTTTGTTATTTATATTCTTTTGACTTGTAGATTATCTATTTGGTAAAAATCCTTTTTATACAAGGATATGACAACTTGTTTAAAAATTTCCTAGTTCTACAAGTATCTTTCAGTGGTTGCAACTTAATTTCAAGTGGCATGGATTCATTAATGATTCATTATCATCCTAGCTACACAAGGAAGGAAAGGCTAGTGGTATGAACTGACAAATTGATTAGCTTATTTTAAGGAGCTTCCTAATCTTACAAGGAAGTTTAAAGAAAGACAACAAGGATTTTCATGTTTTGAAAGAATTCTTTAAAGTTACAATTAATTATTCTTGACAAACAAAGAAACCAAAAGGTAGGTAACCTGAACAATCAACTTCTTAGCTTATTTTGCATATTTAAAGGCCACAACAAAAGACCCTAGTATTTCTAGGATGAAAATCTTGTTCATGACATTATTTAAACTAGAAAATTTATTTATCTTAGGTTATTTTATTTAATTAGCTGTAACAACTTTAGTTTATATGTCAAATTTGTTATTTTATAATACTTGGTTTTCAGCTAAGATCTAATGCTTATTTTAATAAGTGTTTTGGGTTTATCAATATAGATTTTGGATCAATTTTGTAAATGATCCAATTTAGTCTACAAGCATAGATGATTATGGTTATTCTCTAAAAATATTTTTAACTCGTGTAAGCCTAAAATTGAATAGTCATTGAATAATATTGTTATGATTTTTTAGCTTGTGTGAGAGTAATTCTTGTATTTTTTGGTTCTTGAAAGAACTAAACTGACTTATCAAAGATCAATTAGTTTCATGGTGTCATTCAATATAATTCTAATAGTGTTAGTGTTCTGGAACAAGTTTTCGTTGTGCCATATTTTTATCAATTTTTTTTGGCTTTTTTAGGAACAAATTTTAATCTTTATTGTGAGTTGTGTGACATGTGATCATGAGGTCTGTTTGTAACTTGTTTGATTTTATGTTTGAGCACTTTCAACTATTTTTGGAGTAAATTGTTTGTGGGGATACTAGACTTGATACATGATTCATACACGCTTATGATTTTTGACTATAAAAGGTAGCCCAACAATTACTCATTTGTTAGGAGATTGAGCTTTAGCTTATGTTATTAGGTTTAAATTTATTTGAATTTTTATATAGGTTTATTAGTAGGAACATTTTATTTAGTGGGCTAAAACTCAATTGCTATTTATTTTTAGCATTCACTATTTAAACAGTTTTTTTTTTTTTTGTCATTGTAGTTAAATTATGATGATTTGATAAAAAAGTTTGAGACTTGAGATTTTCCATCTCTTCTTTAACTCTTTTCTCTTCTTCAACTCTATTTTTTTTTCTAATTCTGGACTTCTTACTACTCTTGATACGATTCAAAAAAAGATTGAACAAAGAATTTTTTATTCTAGCATAATCGTGTTTAATATCTATTTTTATGCTATCAAGCATAATTCTATATTCAACTGCTGGAACAAGCTGAAGTTTTAAAGAGTTTCTAGCATTCTTTTCTACATCGGGTTAAAACTCAAGACAATCAGAGTTTAATAAAATTTTGTGATACAATTTTGTGATATAAGTCAAATGATGCAATATGAAATTTGCTATTTGATGTTTTTTGTCTTGTGGACTTTCTAGTTCTAAAAAGATCTTTAATAGACAACAATATGGTTCTCAAGTATGGTAAAAACTCCTTTAATGTTCCAAAATTCTTGTAAACATTGTTTGAAGTCTCTTGTAAGAATTTCGGATACATACATGTCTCCTTATATAAAAATCATGTGCAACACTTACCCACTTGTTACTTGAATTTCCATCTTCACAAATTACTATTCTATTTTTATACCTTAGAATTTCTTCTACAAAATTATAATATAGCCAATCACTTGCATCAACCATTTTTCCAGCTATAATCTCCTACAACTTTGAGTCACCCCTATAAATGTTGATTTCTTTATGCCATATAGGCAAACATCATTCTTATTATTGCTTTCAAGTTTCCCTAGTTCTATTTCTTAAATACCTTTTTATTTAATGATAAATTTTCTTTATTGTCTATTCTTCTAGACAAAACATTTGTTGCTATATTTTTCTTTTGTATATTGAATAAGATGTCCTAGCCTCCATCCACTTAGTTCAGCCTTTATTTTGTATAGGAGTATGAATCTTGTGCTCTCAAGATGTATTAAGCTTTAATAATAAGTCTTAATGATGAATTGATCATGCTTCAGGTAATGTCTCTACCTTTTCACAATCATTAATATAGCTTTATACTCCTCGTAGATTGATAATCCTAAATGTCGACTTAATGCCTCACTAAAGAAAGGTAAAGGTCTCTCATCCTAACATATAATTGCTCTAATCCTATTGCACTGACATCAATTTCTAGCACAAAAACATTGTTGAAATTTGGTAATGCTTTTTTTTGTTGATTGAAAGTTGTTTGAGCCTTTTCATGTTAGCAGAAGTTATTCCTTTATAGCAACTCAATCAATGGTTTGCTAATAATTTCAAATCCCTCTATAAACTTCTTGTCAACCTTAAAAATCATTTTAATTCTCTAATTGAATATGGAGTGGGTCGCTTCTTTACAAATTTATTCTTTCGTGGATTAATTGCTACTCCTATGGAGATGATATGTCCTAAATACTCTACTTGTTGCTCACAAAAAAAGTATTTAAACTATTTTGCAAATAATTGGTTTCCTTTAAAGTTTATATTTCAATTTTTAAGATGATTTATTTGTAATTCTAAAATGAAATTATATATCAATATGTCATCAAATCATACCAACAAAATCCTTCTCAAATAAGGCTCTAATATGTTGTTTATTAAAACCTAAATATGTTTGGTTCATTAGTTAACAAAGGGGTATTGCCTTAAATTGGGTATTACCTTAAATTCATTATACCCATGATGAGTTCTAATTGTTGTCTTTTTTATACTATATTTAGAAATTATCACTTGATGATATCCAAAATTTAAGTCTAGTTTTGAAAAGAATTTTAAACTTTGTAACTTATCTAACAACTTATCTATTAGAGGAATAAAGAGTTCATTCTTAACAATCAAGTTATTCATATACTTAAATCGTATAGTAAAATCGTAAGTAAAATATTTTTGTAAAAAAATCGTAAAATTATCAGTATTTTTTTTCCGAATACAATACAATAGAATTATGGCCATAAAATTTTATTAGTTTAGGTTCATACGTGATTTAAAATAACTTAAAAATACAATACAAAATAATTATGTCTATAGAATTTTAGTAGGTAAAAACTAATAAATTTAAAATAAACACTCTGCTAGCGTGCTATGTAAACTAAAATCAGTCTCATTACCTTCATATTCCTCATTATTTTTAAGACATTCATCAAAAGTATTACTATTGAAAGGATTACTACTACTTGTAGTATGATTCATGATGTTTTGGATGTACCTTTAATTCCAAATTTCTCAATATTATTCGTGTAATCATGTAATTGTTTTTTGGACATGGTGGAAGAGTCCATATAATACTATTAGAGTTGAGAGCTTAATTTAAATCTGATGGATATCAACTCAACCCAACTTGAATGGATATGATTTTCTTAGACTAATGGATAATATATAGGGTATGAATATGGTCAAATTTAACCCAAAAACTACATGAACCTATCCTGAAATATATATTTATATTATATAAATATTTTTATAGAATATTTAATTTTTTTTAATACAATTTGATTTATAAATACCTTAAAATTGATATAAAACACACATATGTAATACTTATTATTTTATCATTTAATAATATATACATGCATCAAATACACACACACACACACACACACACATATTATTTATTTTGTAGAATAATATAATGGAATAATAAAATTATAACTCTAATGTTATTTTGCTACCTTTCTTATGTATAAATAATCAAATGCTTCTATTTAATTTGAAGCCATGAATTTACTTCATATCCGTTTCAGTATCAACAACATTCTTAAAAACAATTTTAAATTGTTTTTTATTCAACATCAACTTTAACAGCAATTTCAATTAAACACATCAAAAAAATTATTATAATGACAAGAAAGAAGCTATCACATCAATTGTTGTTGAAGTGAAAAATTTGTATACGCAGAAAGCTCATCACAGTAGTTGCTTGGAAAAGTAGGTGGAAAGAGTAGGGGAAAGAGAAAAGTAGGTGGAAAGAGTAGGGGAAAGAGAAAAGTAGGTGGAAAGACTAGGGTCGTAAAATCAGACCGATTCGACTCGATATTCGATTGTACCCAATTTTACTGAGTTTGGACCGATTTTAGTGGGTTTTGATTTTTTAACTCGATTTTACCAGGTTTATACGTTTGACTCGTAAAATCACATGATTTTACGAGTAGAAACACGATTTTTACAACGTTGCTTGTAATCCACACAAAACCTCTTAGTGTTATATTTCTTCTTAGCCAAGAGCACATGTGAGGCAAGTAGACTATAGTTCATTTTGGATGATCCTATTCTATAACATTTTCTTAACCAATTTCTCTATCTTTTCCTTTTGCTAGAATGAACTCTTGTAAGGTCTAATATTATCTGGTTTGGCTTATGGTATTAAAGGTATTCTATGGTCTAAATTTTTAGATGGTGGTTGGTGTTTTGGTTTTGAAAATACAAACTTTGTCCTTTAGCAATGCCATCATTCTTCACAACATGTCTTGATTTTTCCATCATCTCTATAAAAAAAATTATCCCATAAAGCCACACACTGCTTCCTTTAAAATCTTGTGAACCTTGATTGATATATCTTTTGCTTCTTAACAACTCTTTTCAGTTTAATCATTCTACCATTCTTTTTAAATGATAGTTTTATTTTTATGAAATCAAATATAATCATAGAGTAAATTTTTAGTCAATTTGCTCTGAACACCATATCACACCTATTTTTAATTTCAAAAATCTCAAATTTGTTTGAAAACTATATCCATGCATATCCATATTAACTTGAGACGATAAGAATTGCACCTTATCACACTTTCATTAGATATTATTATTGCTAATGTAGTAATTTTTTCAACAATTGTCTTAATTTCTTTAATGATTTGTACATTGATAAAATTATATGTATTGTCACTGTTGATCAAGATTACAATTCGTCTTTCTTGGTAGCTACCTCTAATTCTTATGGTACTATAGGCATAAATATCAACTAATGCATTCATAGACAATCCATATTCCTCAGCCATATCTTCTTTAGCTATAATTATATTTTATTTTATTCTTCCACTTTTCGGAATTCATCATTATCTTCCTCTACTCCTATCATGGATATACCTTTTAGGTTATATTGATGGACATTGTGTTTCTTTTCACACGTAAAGCATTGTCTCAATCTTCTCCAGTGCTCATATAAGGTCTCAAAAGGTTGCTTTGAACCATATAGTCTCTTAACAAAGTCTGATTACCTAGTTATCCCATGGAGTTGTCATTTTATAAGTGAATTTGTTTTTCTTGGCAACAATAATATTCGACTCCCCTTGCCATTTAGCTTAATCAAAAGCTTGTATTAGGGTTATTTGCTTAAGGATTTGAGCATGAATTAATATCCTTTTTGAGTCCACTGATGAAACTGGAAATGTTGTAGGATTTTAATAATATGGAATCAAGATTTAAGATTTAAGTTAGAATATCTCCATGTATTCCTCTACACCAATTCATTGAATTCTTCCATCATATTTGTCTACTGCTAAACCTCATACATATAACCCTTGTGAATTCTTCCATCATATTTGTCTACCGCTAAACCTCATATATATAATTAGCTAGATCATCACCTCCAAATAACAAACCTTTATACCAAATTTCACCCATTTCTTTCTAAGTACATGAAGACTATTTCTACTTATTGATGTACTAATGTAAAGTGCATCTTGAAGAATTTCTTGTATTTTTCTAATCCATCTTGGATTATCACACTAGAAAGCTAGCAATTCAACATTGGGAAGGGTCATATTATATCCTATAATGTGGATGTCATGGTTTCCATGTTTTCTCCATAAATAAAGCCTATTTTTGTTAGGAAGCATCCTATTTGAATTCAAAAAATTAAGCAAAAAAAAAAAGGTGAAAAAGAGAAAAAAAATAGGGGTTGAAAAAGTCTGCAACTTTACTAATTTTATCCATATCATAAAAAAACTCCTTGTAATGTTAAGAAAATTACAAATAAATTACAAAACTCTAATCATAATCAGATTTGGGCTTAAAAGCCATTAACTAATAAATGTCCAAAGAACATGAATTAAAACTCAATAATAAAAATCAATTACTTAGGTTTGGATGTGCTCAAACCTCCTAACTAAAGTGTTTCAAGTTAGGTTGTCCTTTGTCATCGATGATCATGTGCCTGTGTAACTTGTGTCTCATGTTTGGTGTCTTTACTAACTCTCTTAGTGTTTAAGAAACAAGATCTTGTCTAGTGTAGTTAAGACAATTCTAATAATGCTCACAAGGATCATGATTAAGCTATTATAATATCTATGATAATTCAAGTATAATCTAATCCTGGTTGTTTAGCTCATGAGTTAAGATTCGTTGAGTCTCATCTATCCTAGTAAAAATAATTTGGGCATTCGAACTAACATCAATTTTTTCTGTGCTAAAAACAAGGATAATAGGGTAGGGGTTTAAAAAAGATCATCAAGATAAACTATTATGTTGTAATAATAACAAAGTCTTTTATGTTAAAAGTAGAGCTAATATAAAAGTTTGGTATCAATTTCATGATATAACTATTTGATTCAATCATTTGCTACACTTTAAATGATTTATTAATGATAAGTTGAATAACAAGTGTATTATCAAGGAAATAAAATTCAAAGAATCAATAGTTGAGTAATTTATCGACCAAATTACTTAATGTTGATGATAAACTACTTGAATCATATGTGCTATCATTGATGTCATTAAACTATCATTGTGATGTCCTAAATGATTTTCATTTGTTGTTTTCTCTCTACATCCCTCCCTTTCTCTTTTTTTATTGCCACTTCTCACTCCTTTTTTATTTGAATAATTTTTGCTCTTGACTTTTATTTTTTTATTTTTTTTGTTTTAATATAAGAGAAATTAAATTAAAAATAAAAAATAATATAAAATATAATAATGAAAATTGAATTTTCAAAGACAAGAGACACTAGCATTGACATTACTTTATTCTTCACATTTCTCTTTTAAATTTCTAGATGGTGGTTGTGGAATTCTTAATAGCATTGATCTTAACAATACTATGATATATTGGAAGTAAGAGAAAGGGGATTGAATGAGATTGTTATCCCTAGTATATTAATGGTGTCGTGTTGTGATATGTTATCATGTCTACGGGTTAGATTATGATGATTTAGACAAATTGTGTCCAAAAATTGTCTATATTATATCTAGGCAAATTGGATTTGTGTGTTAACTAAAAGTTTTCTAAGGGAAATGCTTGTTGGGTGAAGATATTATAGTTTTCTTTTGTGAATTAATTCTACTTAAAACATTACATATTTATCGATGTTGGTGAAATGTGATTCTATCAAGGAAATTATAAATTGTGGAATGATTGTTTGGGTGGTGATTTTGTGATGGGTGGCTAGTGTTAATTGTCCTAAGGAAGGAGGCTATTGGGTAGTGATTGATGGTGGCTGAAACTGATTTTGTTGTGGTTGTGGGTGGTGGTTTGATAGATGAATGATTATTGGCTAAAGTTTAGGGAAAAGCATATCTAAGAGCAGGTGTGTTTGGTTATGCATTTTTTGTGTTTAAATAGAAAGGTAAAAAGAAATTCTTGCTGTTTTTTCAATTTCATGTTGTTAAGATGAGATCTTTTACAAATTTAGGGTTTACAAACTTGATTAAATGTTAGGAACTTGAACAAGCTCATAAATATTTTAATTATGAGAATAATTAAAAACCTTTACTCTGATACCAAAAAGCTTATACATGAGAAAAAAAAATTAAGAAAAGATATAAGAAAAATAGGAAGTTAATAAGAAAAAGTATCAAAAAAAGAAGAAAAGGTTAAAGAAAAAAAGAAAAAAGAGCTAAAGAAGATGATTAATGAGGGTTAGAAAAGTTTGTAAGTTGGCAAATTTTATTAAAATCATCAAATACTCCTAGTAATGTTAAGAAAATCATATATAAATAATAAAATTAATATAAGTTTAAAACCCACTAACTAATAAAAGTCTAACAAAGAATATAAATCAAAGCTTAATAATAAATATAACTTGGACTTGGATGTGCCCAAATAAAAGTCCAACATAGAATGATTACAATTCTTCATTTCCTTGCCAATTGATAAAGTAAACTTATTTATCTAATTAGATCTAAACATGACTCTCTGGCTCCATTATCAAAATTTATAAAAAGTCATGAGGATGTAAATGAGATTGTTCCTTCCTTATTGGAGGTGCTTTATTAATCCATTAATCATTTTATTGTGGACTATTTTAGAAAATTATCGTTGTAGCAACTCAAATGATTTTATTGATGATGGGACCCCCTTGATATATATATATATATATATATATATATAGTTGGACTTGTCATAACAGGTGATTCTAAGTAGTCCAATGTGGGTATGTCATAATCAAATGAGGATCTACTCCAAATAAATTACATGAATTGTCTAACAAATACATTTATAGAGTAGTGGATAGTTTAGGCCCAAAAAAAAGTTTGGTCCCAGACCAAAACGATGACTACATTTTTTTTTTGTAATTTTTGATCTGACTATTGTATCGCACTCAAATTTTTCCAAAAGCTTCTAGAGGCTACTCTAATTGAAGGATATTTAGATTTTTAAAATCTTTACTCGGGTCTTGATTTTTTTGCAGTTTTTGTAATTTTTTTCTTATTAGTTTTGAGTTTCATGCCTTAGTTTTTGGATTTTATGCTTCCTTGTGATTTTAGATTTTTATTTTGTTTTCTAGTTTAGGTAGGATTTCTATTTAAGGCTTTGTAGACCTCCAAAGGAGATAAACTTTATCATTGAGATTCTCGAGAAAATAAAGTCGTAAATTTAGGGTTCACCTTAACAACTTTATTCTCTCATTAAAGTTCATGTGTTCTCTTAAGCTTCCACCTACATCATATCATGGTTATCAAAATCACGATTTGTCATGACACGGAAAGAGTTTCTGAAACTCGGATCGTAAGATCGAATCGTAAAATCATATATGAATTTTTCCGTACAAAAATCGTAAAATCATAGCTAAAATCGTGTAAGTAGAAAAATCATAAAATCATAAGTAAAATATTTTTTAATACAATACGACACAATTATGGACATAAAACCTCATTAGTTAAGATTCATACATGATTTAAAATAACTTAAAAATACATTACAAAATAATTTTGTTTATAGAATTTCACTAGATAAAAACTAACATAATTTAAAAGAATTATGTCCAACCCTCTAGAAATTAACCTCTCCAACTCCCTTTGGCCCACATATAATATACCCTAGATTCAAAGTATATGATCATCAATCCTCATCAATCCAAATATAATTTAAAGCATGTAATTTAGACTTCATGTTTGAGTGAAGAAAAAGATAACTGAGTATATATGATTAATTAGAAAATCTGCAAGAACAAATAATTGTTAAAGAAACTACCTGGTGATCATCTTAATAGTAATACTTATTGGTAGGGAGAGATGAGCTGTGTCACCTATCTCATTATATACTTTATTGATTGAAATTCTAAGATCAAATAGGCTAATATGGACTATAGAGGAAAGCAACTTTCAAGCAAATGAAAAAAGCTGAAACAGACAATGGAAAAGGCAAAACCACAGGACATGAACATATCTCTAGCCCAGCTGATAACCAGACCACAAACTTCTGTTTTCAGATATGGAAAACTCAATGAGCTGCAAACCATTTGAAATTGCAAACCTTATAGATTATTAGATTCCCAAATAAGCCAGCATAATCAAGAGCATATGATTAATTAATTATCATTTAAATCTCTAATTTATCAGCAGACATTTAAATAAGATTCCATTGTATATATTTGTATGAAAAAAGTGCTTATATCCATTAATTTATTGATGTCGTCTATAGTGATGAATGAAGGGTGACAAAGAGCAGCAACTTTGATGAAAGTAGAAGATTTTCGTATTTCAACTACCACCTTGGCTGAGAAGAAATCATGACACCAAATCAGCAAGCTCCATTCATAACTCAATACAAAGCAAAATAGAGGATTACTGAATTCAATTGGTAATTCACAATACCCAAACATCATAAATTCACAAACCCAAAACAAACTCAAAAAATCTAGTTCATTCAGATTGCAGAGTTGTAAGAGTTAAAGAATTAGAAAATCTAACCTTCGACAAATGTTTTTGTCGCCTTGTCGAACACCAGCCACAAGATCTTAGAAAGGTCGACGAAACTGACGACGACAACCGACGAGCTTGCTGGGATCAATAGAGCTGAGAAGAGAGGAGTAATCGAGTAAGGGAGGAGAGGAGTGAGGACGACAAGAGGAAGAGGAGAAGAAAGAACTGAGAAGAGAATTGCAAAAATAATTAACGCGCATAGTATATAGACAGGATCATAAATCGAACCGATCCGGTTCGATTTTACGATTCTAATTGATTTTATTGAGTTTGGTCCGATTTTAATGAGATTCGATTTTTTAACTCGATTTAACCAGTTTTATAGTTTCAACTCATAAAATCATATGATTTTATGAGTTGAACCGCGAGTTTCACAACCATGCATCATATCCTCTCAAGCTTAATCAAGAGATTAATTTTTAAATGTTGAGACTTTTATCCCTCAAACATATGAACTTGTTGGTACTGCACCTTTAGTGTTAACTTTTATCAATAATTCATGTTCCACATATTTTATTGTAAACAAAAGTTTGATGTTTTCAATTGATATTTGGCACTCTATATTGTTTGTTATAACTTGCTCATTCTAATGGGCATCTTGCATAAATGTTGTTATTGATATTTAGTATGTTGTGTTTGCCTTTGTTTTTTTTTTTAAAATATCATTCACAAGGTTTGAGCAACATTATTATTATTTTAATTACAATCAAGATAATTTACATGTTATGAACTATTATATAATATTAACTGTTATTCTTTCAGGAAATATATTTGATGAGAAAATGACAATAGATAATGAAACAATAATGTCCAACAGGTGAGGAGTAAATTTCTATGACTTTATAATAAGTTTCACATTGCTTATGTTGTATCATAATTGAACTTTACTTTTATATTTCTGACTAGGTGGCCTTGTATTCTATCATTTGCTTGCTTACCTAGCAATGAGTTTTGAAGAACAGAGCAACATTGGCTCAACTTCAACATCCAAAGCCTGAGCATAATCTCAAATAGATGTAGAGATGCTGGTGAAATAGTTTCTTCCCTACTCTTAAATATCATATTGTATATGATACATGTGGATGTTGCTGACTAAATATAGGATATATGAACCAAAAACTTATCATTTTCCATTTTCCATCCAATGGTGAGAAATGGCTAGACAAATGATCTCCAATTAGACTGCTATTATTTAGCACCACTAAATCCTATATAGTCCCAAATTTATTGTGATTGGAAGAAAAAATTGATGTAGAGGATTTCTAGTCTATCTTTTTTAATTTAAGATGTAAGTAATGCATAATATTATATTGTTGTCTACTCAAATGATATTCAAATGTCATACTATAGGCATCGAGAAATTTTGTTTAATCTTGGTTGCAATCATGTCATATAATCCATGTTGGGATTCCCAAAATATGTATACGTAGTGAAAATAATAAATTTAAAAATTCTTAAGTGTTCGAAGACCTCATTAGACATATTTAATGTTATTTATGGTTTTTATGAAGATTACTTGAAGATTAGATGTTTTTTTTCGGTTATGATTTAAGGTTATGTTATTACAAACCATAAGTCATTCAAATGTTTGATCTTTAACTATAATTCACATGAATTGTCAATGATAAGTCTTTTACGAAAGATTAATATGCTTTGGAGTGCTAGTTTTTTGTTTTGTGTTGTTCAAGTATTATGTATTGTATTGTTTATTGTAGATAAAAAAAAAACATAGCATTCTTTTTAAAAAAAAAAAAAACTAAAAATACTATAAATGATAAAATATCAATTTACTCATTGAATAGTATCACATATATTATTTTAGGAAAGAAATTCGAAATTTATTCAATCTAGTCTCTATTTGTAGGTCTATAATTATAATTCCCTATATAAATCACATTATAGTGATTAATTATCCTAGGTTAATTTCTTACTAATGATTTTTATGTGTGAGAATCATTAGGTTTTTCTAATAAGTTCGTTCAAATATAAATTACAATTCTAAATAAAATAGAAATATAAATTAAATGCATTGATTGGCTGATTGATTTATATTTGAAGTTCAAATATAATGTTTAGAATATTTAACAACTTGTCATGATCCCCAAAATATTATGAAAATCATAAGTGATTTGATAAAATGTTTTAGCGACTAGTTTCATAGTGTAATTATTATTTCTTCATTAATAATATTTTGATTCAAATATTATAGAATGTATTGTGTTTACTTTGTCAAATTATTTTAGTTTTCAATATCATAATTATTAATTATTTGAATTAAATTTGAAACTCTTTAGTTTCAAATTTTAGTAAATTTTCTATTTTCGATATTGAAAACTATAATCCAAATAACCATGAATTATCAATTTTATCCTCCATGGACCAAAACAATATTCCTAGTTTCTATCTAGTACTTAATAATATTTTTTAAGTAATGATCTTCATCTATATTAGATGTGTGTATATATATGTTATGTTCAAAGCATAAGTTGTATCTAGTCAAACCATATAATGAATTTTATAGTCAAACCATAAGGAATCATTTTCATCTTATCTCTCTCAATTTGTGTTTCAAGGCACATATCCTTAGAGAGATGTATCCTATATAGAAAAATATAAGTATCATCTTTTGTATTCTTCCATGCTATTGTTTTAGCATCTCGTTTATATACCTAGATTGGGACAATTCATGCAGCTTCTTAGATCTATCTCTATAAATCTGCATTCTTAGTATATTTTTTCCTTATCTCATATCTTTTAAGCGAAGTTTTTTAGATAACTAGATCTTTACTAACTGGAGTTAGAAAATGTTGTTTACTATTAATAATGTGTATACATAATATTAAAAAAATAACTTCATTTCCATTACCTTTTTATAAACATAATGCTTATATATTTTTTAATTATGTGATCAAAATAGATACTCCAATTCATTGAAGTTTGTTTAAGTCTACATATGGACTTTTATAGCTTAAATATTTTATTGAAAAATTTTAAAATTCAAAACTTTTTAATTGTGTCATATACCTATCTTCTTAAAGATTTCCATTCAGGAATATAATTTTAACATTCATTTGTCAAATCTCATAATTATAGCATGCAACAATAGTATGATATGATTGGTCTCTTACCATTCTATATCTCATATGGAGTCTTATTAACATATTTTGATGGAGCTCTTTTGAATAGATAAATAGTAGTATATAGGGCATAACTTCATAAAAAAAGTGGAATTTGTATAGCTCATCATTGGTTACACCATATCCAATATAGTGCAATTTCTCTTTTCATAAACTTTATCATGTTATGGTGCTCTAGGTGGTGTCCATTATAAGAGAATCTCATTCTCTTTTAAATAATCTTGAAAATCTTGGTTGAAGTATTCATCAATTTGATCTAATCAAAATATCTTAATACTCTTTTCAATTTGTATTTGAACTTTGTTTCTAAATTATTTAAACCTTTCAAATGGTTTAGACTTTCATCGAATACACATGACTATATCTAATATGGTTGGCAATGATAAAATATTTATATCCATCTATGACATGAATTGTTATGTTACTCCTAGATTAGTAGGTGAAAATTCTTTGTCTATACATATCATATATATTTCGCCTAACTATTACCTCTAATCTTATATAATCTAAGTATCTCATCAAAATCATATAAGTTAGTTAATAATGATCCAATTTTATAGCATTAAACATATTTGATTAATGTTAACCTTGAGTACCTCAGCAAGTTATCTATGAATAAAAATCTAGTTTTATTCACAAAAAATCAAAAGACAACAAACCATGCCCTTAATATGTACTTAATATATTAATGAGAGATTTATTATTTTAATTAAATCTTATTCAATGATATTAGTGATATATCATACAAAACAATTACACATAAACAAACGCTTTATTGGATGATTATGACATATCTTAACTAATTCCCTCTAGCCATTAAGGAAAATTGATGGTTAAAATCTAGGTAGTTGATACAAATCTTCACAGAAATATTACGAGCACTATGGTTGTAGTTTTGTTTTGTCAATGTCACATATAACCAACAAATTGACTACATCACATATAGGCTAATAATCTATACCAACTTAATGCACCAAAGATATATTATATGGGAAATTGAATAACATGAGAGCATTTTGGTCGACAGCAAAAGGCCACCAAAGGAATAACCATCCTGGAATTCAGTTTAATGTTCCCATATTAGATTATACTAGTTAGATTACCTGCATTACGTTGTGAGCTTAGCAAATTATTCTTATAACTGGTGAGATTGAAGCAGATAAACCGCTCGACCATCATTATATTTTACAACAATAAAATATTTGTTTTTATTTTTTAAGATTTATTCTTCATATTATTATATTACAAGTATTATAAGGCGTTAATATTAAACAAATATCAACATATATAATTGGTCTCATATAGTTTGAATAAGAAAAACCTTAAAAATAATCGTTATCATTATTTTAAACATACTATTCATAATAAAATGAATATATAAGAAAACTAAACAATCAAATATTTTATAGGTTGATTATTTCGCTCAGATGTATAGCATCAAAAAAAAAAATCTAGGATCATTAATTTTTTTTTACATGTTAACAAATGTGGTTGTGGCTGCGGCGAAGCACAGGGTAAGTAACTCATATATTTTTTCATTGTAAAGAATTTGGTCTAATTTTCCAACCTGTTTTGTCTATATGTGGCTTCATATATTTTTTGTTTACAGGATATTAAATCTGAAATGTCATACATAAAAAAGCCGTGAAAGTTAATTTTGAACAAAAACAAATCAACTAATGAATTATTTTGATTATTATCACATTTTTATTATCATGATTCTTAAATTATCATAGTTATTATGGCTGCTATTATAATCATTATTGTAAATAATGAATATTTTGATTATTACTGACAATATTGTTATAATCGTTGTCATTATTATAACAATAATCATCACGATAACTAATATCGTTATTTTTATTAGTATTATTTAAATTATAATTAGTATTATTATCATTGTTATAATTGTTATTGTCATTATTGATATTTTTATATTATTTTATGAGTTATTATTATTATTATTATTATTATTATTATTATCATCAAAGTCGTAATTAGTTACATCATAAGCACTATACTATTACAATAAATTATAATCACTATTATCATTATGATTTATATTGTCACTATTATCATCATGATCATAACACCTTAAATTATAATTATTAGTACTGTTAAAATAATAAAATTTATTAACTTACCCTCAGGAATAAAAAAAGCAACAAAATTACCCTCTGGAATAAAATCATTTGAAAGAACATCTAAAATTATTATTATTATTATTGCATAAATAATGAAAACAACAAAATTACCTTGAAGAAAAAAAAACTAAAAATTATAACAAAAGAGTGAACAAAAAAACAAAATAAATGACAAAAAAATATTATTAGCCTTAAAAAAACATTTGACTTCAAGAAAAAAAAAAGAAATATTAATTTTCAAATGATCATCAACACAAATTAAAATTTGAGGACTAAATAAAAAAATATAACCCCAACAAAAGAGAAAAAAAACTAAAACTAAGAGCATATACATATAAACATGGACAAAAATAGGGATTAATGCATAAATATATATAAAGGAATAAAGGAATTAAATTAAAATAAAACAATTAAAAATATAAGGGTCGAAATGAAGATAAAACATATGATTAATTTCAATTGAATGACCAAATTGAAAACAATCCAAACTTCTATACCAAAAATATTAAGGGATTTAAAACCAAACCCCAAATTAAAAGAATAAGGACCAAAATGAAAATGCAATATATAATTAATATCAATTGAAGGACAAAATTGAAACTAATCAAAATTGTTATACCGAAAAGATTAATGGATTTAAAACAAAATCCAAAATTAAAAGAATAATGACCGAAATGCAAATGAAAAATATAATCAATTCCAATTGAAGGAAGAAATTGAAACAAATCCAAATTTATATTACAAAAATCAGGACCATATAAAACATTCAAAAGAAACGGCACGAAAATGAAGCATCCATCAACATAGAGGACTGTAGTGTAATATGGCCTTCAGGAGAGAGAAAAGGGTACAAAAAAGTTCAACCAACTATTGTCTCTGATCTGGCCATCGTGGGACGCCACATACACCTCCATGCAGTAGAGGACATGGTAACGTATCTTTTGAGATGCTGCATGGACATTTGCAAAAATACCCTCGGGTATACTACTGTTCCCTGTCTGTTTGGAGGGGTAAAATAGCAGTTGTACTTTGCAAAAATAGGTGGCAATGACTAAAATACCCCAAACTTTCTGGTAATGCCAACTGGTCCCTTAGAAAAGTTATAAATACCCTTGATTCTAAGGATAAGTTTGAGGTGCACTAAAAGGTAAAATAATAATTACACTATTGTAAGTCATAATGATCTGTATCTATGGCTATGGTGAATATATTACACAGTTTTGTATAAATAATACGCTGCATCAACTTACATTACACAGTTTCTTGGTCGATCCGTTTTCATGCAATCGTGTAATCTTGTAGTAAAATATAGAAATGGAACCGTCATTCATGTCACATTGCGAGCTGCATATTCAATGTATTGCATTGTTTTTTCTTACCCATTTTGGGCTGGTACAAGTCTACGGACATCAGAGGAAGAATTTCCTGGCCATATCCCGAAGACCATCTTCATTGAATTTAATATCAATTTAGAAATGTATTCCTCTTTGAAACAACATATCTATATTAGAAATTATCCCATCTGATTTAATCAATTAACAGAGTGAAACATTCAACTAAGCTTTTGATCGATTTCAAACAAGCAATATTTATGAGTTAAACATTATTCGTGATCTGGCTACTGTGACCGTCCCTAATTTTAGCTGCCATCACCAGTACTGTAATTTCATAGCTCCCAGTAGTGAGGTGGTTTCTGAATTTCCTTTCTGCTTTTCTGATAGATTTCCAGTCAATATTTTACAACTAAAGGTAAGGTTAGGTAAGCCTGCAAAATGAACCATGAAGAAACTAAACATTGTATATGAGATACAGAAGACATTGCATATATGCATGGATTTATTGGCATATGCTTTTGTCACAGCAAGGTGTTCAGTAGCGAGCGTACACCTTCCTAATTATCTGGATGGCATGAACTTAAAAATAATAATTATTATTATTATAATGACACGACACAACAAAGTAAAACAGGAAGACTCTTCTGAAAGAAAGGACAAGATAAGGCAAAGACAAATCTTAGTAAGCAATCGATGGATGATCAGCTACCCAGAAACAACCTCTCTTATGTACTTATAATAACTTTTTTTCTTTTGTTGAATTCACCTTTTTATTAACTCAAGATATATATATATATATATATATATATATATATATGCCCATGAAACTCTATATATATTGATGGATTCATCGGTTTGAAGTTTCTCCTTTGAGATGAATGCTGTTGCAATCGCCCTCGTCCACATTTCTCAAAGGTGTCAGCAGGTCAGACAGAACAACTTGAAGAGAAGAAACTTTTTCTTTGATCTGGGAATTCTCTTGAAGAGTCTGGTGGTTACTTTCTAGCAAGTGGATAACCTTCTCAGAGAGCTGATGGTTCATGCTTTGAAGCTGATTAACCCGATACTGGAGATCTTCAATTTGCTTCTTTCTTCGCATACGGGATCTTCGAGCAGATTCTCTGTTGGATATCATCCTCCTTAGCTTCTTGTCATTGCAAATGCCGAGCTGTTCATCTCTTGGCTCAGCTACAGTAGAGTCTGTACTGAGAGATGATGTGTTTGGAGAGAGAATATGAAGTGGGACATGGAATAGAGAATTGGTCAAGAACTTGTCGAGGAGACTTGAGCTGGATTCTGGATTTTCAGATATATTTGCCAGGGGTGAGGAGTAGTTCGTGGATTCATCAATGGGCTGGCTGGTCGCTGACGGATATTGTTTTTGTGTGGGTTTAGGGAAGGTGAATAAATTATGAACCGAGTTTGCATGAGGCAGACCATGGAACCTCTTGATTTTATTATGTGCCTCCATGGCTATTACAGAGAAAGACAGATTGAAGGAAGGAACTGAGTTTTTAAAGTCGATTCTTCAGCAGATGGTAGTGGTAGTAGTTTCTTGTCATACAAGTATCGTATGCTTCTATTTGGTAACTGCTGCTAGAATTGGCCTTCGTGAAATTAAAGCATGCATCCGGATTTGGACATTTGGTTTAACATTTTCAACATCATCTTCAATTGATGTTCTTATTAAGCATACGTGAACGATCAAATTAAGAGAGGAAATGACAGTTTTTTCTACCTTTTATAATGCTAAAAAAAGCAACCACATAATGAAAAATGGGAGCAAAATGACTTTTAAATCCGAAAGATGTTGAGGAATTCTGCCGAGACAATTTTTCAAAAAATATATGTATATATGAAAAAAGCAAGAGAGATCAAAAGGTAACTCTAAATTTGTTAAGTTGCGTGCAACCGGCCTTGCCTTGGCTTGGCTTCTCTTCAAATATAGGAATTGTTTAATGATAGTGGCCGGATTTTGACAGGCAACTGTGAAACTAGGTGACTGAAATTTAATTTATAGCTTTCTAAATTTGAAAAAAATAGTCATTAAATTCATTCAAATTATATTTATATATATAAGGTCTACTATTCTAATTAACATTTTTAGAATACTTGTTGTAGGGTGTTTGACACTACGATTCAAAAATGTTTTTGAAAAAAATTAATTTTTTATTTTTATTTTTTTACTTTAAATTAATTATTTTTTTGTGTTTTTAGATTAATATTCTGATGTTAAAAATATTTTTTAAAAATAAAAAAATATCATTTTAATGCATTTTTAAACGAAAAGTAATTTTAAAAACAACATCAACACACTCCCAAACCGGCACTCAATCTCAATATTTGCTTATTTGCTTATAATATTAAATAATACTCATTTAATAAACATCATTGTTTTTTTATATAATATTTGTTCTCTTTAACAAATTAATAATAAATGAAGTTGTATTATGCTTATGGAAAAGTACCTTTTTATGAATAATATATAGAGAGAAAAGTAGAATATGACAGCTTAATTTTATTTAAAAAACAATCCCTTAAAAAAATATATAATATGACACCTAATTGGTAAATGCCAAGTCAATTGATGGCAAGAAGTCAAGCTACGGAGATGGAGAGAATATATACATATAGGTTCTACGAGGAGATTTGCCAGAGCGCTGTGCTTGGTTTTTTTCCATATATATATTGTAATTAGTAATTTTAATATTTAATTAATATAATTATAATAGATTAAATCAGTTAGAAATGAGTTTTTTTTCTGCATAAAAAGAACAATGTAATCAAAACACACGAGAAATGACTCGTATATTTTTTAATTGTAGATAACTTGGGTAAATTGGTCAACCCATTTTGTTCATAAGTTGCATTTTTTTCCCAAGTAATATCAGATTTGAAATATTATATGATTTTTTTTTTCAAAAACAATTTAAAATCCAAGAATCAAAATTTTCTAAGAAATAAGCTTAAATACAAGAGGACAAAATTAGAATTAGAAGGAATTTTATATATAAGATTGATTTTTTATATTATTAAATTAAAAGTTTTTAAGGACACTGAAATTATTTTTTTGCTCCTTAAAAAATCCTAGGTCATTTTCTCATGTCCATATATATATATATATATATATATATATATATATATATATATATATATATATATATATAGGCGTTAATATTAAATAAATATTAAAATATATAATGAGTCTCACATATTTATAAGAAAAAAACTTAAATAAATGACAGAAAAAAACAAATATAGGCAGATTTAAAAAAAATGATTCGAAAGATAAATGAAAATAATTTTAAAAACAACAAAGAGAAAAAATTAAAAATATCAATTTTAAAATGATCATGAACACAAATTAAAATATATTGGTGAGATCATAATTCTTGTTACAAAAAAAAATCCATATTTTTTCTTATAAGATTTATTGCTCATAATATTATTATATTAAAATTATTTTAGAGCAATGATAGTAATGTTTTCCCAAAAACACCTAGGTTATATATATATATATATATTAAGACTCTAATATAAAATAAATATAAACAAATATAATTAGTCTGATATATTTAGAAGAAAATAACACTAACAAATAATCATTATTATTATTTTGAATGTCTTATCTATAATAATTAGAAAATTCAAGACCTAACAATATTAGAAAGAAACAATTAAAAAACAAAATAAAAATAAATATTATTAGATTTTAAGAAATTATTTGACTTGAAGGAAAAAAAAGAGAAATTATAATAATTATTATTTTTTAAATGATCACCAGCACATATTAAAACTTGAACAATAAATAAAAGAACTTAATAACATTGGAAATGAAGAAAAACTGGAAACAAAAACTAACAGCATGAACATATAAACATGAACAGAAATAGGAACTATGTAAGAAACATGCATAAAAAAAAATGAAGGAACTAAAATAAAATCCATGATTAAAAGTATAAGGGATAAAATAAATAAAAACATATGTAATAAATTTAATTTGAAAGACAAAATTGAAATAAATGAAAACATCGATACCATTGAAATTAAATAATTTCAAACAAAATCGGAAATTAAAATAATTAGGACTGAAATGAAACTGAAATTTATAATTAATTTTCATGGAAGGATAGCATTGAACAAAATAAAACTTTGATACTGAAAATATCAAGAATTTATAATCAATTTGCATGAAAGGATAAAATTGAAATAAATCAGAAATTTGATACCTAAAATAATAAGAATTCCAGAGCAATCCGGAAATTGAAAGAATGAGGACTTAAATGAAACTACAATATATAATCAATTTTAACGGAAGGACGCAATTGAAAGTAATCAAAACTTATATAATAGCATTAAGGACCATAACACAGCAATTAAAAGTCCAGGGACTGAAATGAAATATGAGAAAAAAACAGTTGCGCTGACGTCAGCTTGCATAGGCAGGAGAGAGAAAAGGGGGGAAAATTCAAACGATCATTGACACGTTTCCGGCCACCGTATCATCACACGCGCCGAACCAGTGGGAAGATAACATGTATGAAAACCATTCTAGACATCGGTTGGATATTTTTCGACGCTGGAATAAGCAGCATGCGCCGCCCGAAACACGCGTGAGCACGGAAACGGCCAGACACGCCAAACAATAAATCGACAGCAAAAGTAATTAAAAATGGTAAATTACGGGCTTACCCCTCCTCTGTAGACCTGTTTTTTGTCGTTATCGAAGGACTAAAATGTTATTGCACAACGAAAAGAAATAAAAATAAATAAATAAATCGGCTAGGCGAACCGAACCGAACCGGACCGAAAATATGCAATTACCGTGGAACCCCTCAACCCAGGTGCCGTTTTTTTTCTTTTTCGAGGGATATTTTCGTTAAAACACTGTGCAAAAAAGAAAAAAAAACAGATAGACAGGCGGAACCGACTGAACCGAACGAACCTAACCGAACTGAAACCGCCCGAAAATTGAGCAGTGCTATTGAAGTCCACAGTGCTTTGTCTCTTGGTGCATAGTAGAATCAACTCGCGAGCTGTTTTAGCTCTTAAGATAATATACATTTGTATATGGAATAATAGAGCATACAAAATCTTCTCCACTTTCTGGATCATTGATTCTAAAATTTGCGGAATCTAATTCTTTTTGGCATCAAACACACGTTTGATCCAAGTTCTTAGCCTTTTTCACTAGAGATGTATTCAAGTAATCAAAGTGCTCTCACTATGAAAAAAGAAGAAGAGGAAGAAACCTCAATTTACAGTTCGTGCATGATGAAAGTTGATAATGAATATATAAACCTTTTCGATCAACTTGAAAGGAAGGGATAGCTTAGCGGTTAGGATTTAGATTTCTAGCATTAGCAGGAGATAACATTTTTAGTTTAAACTCTACTATTTATATATCTCAACTCACATATGCACTTTATATATTATTCGAAATATAATTGATAATATTTTATATACTAAGTTTGGATTTCAATTGACGAAATTTTTAAAAAATATTATAATTATTTAATATTCAATACATCCTTATAATTATTTCTGTGTCATCTTCTTCAACAATCATTTATGTATCTTCAATAAAATGAGCGATGTAAAGATACAATCAATGCTCTCCAAATATAATCTAGAAGATTCTCTTACTAAGTCAGTATTCATGCAGAAATATTAATGCTACATGAACTAATATGATATTAGATATTTTTAGTGCAGGTGAGAGATTGTTAGTTTAATATGTCTTGTATTCAATTAGGTGGTTCATGTGATACTATAATATTAATAAAAATTTAATTTATCTTTAATATTCATAAATATATAATTTCATTTACAAATCTAAAATAAAGATAAAGTTCAAGGAAAAGCAATTTTTTTAAAAAAGTTATAATTATTGGATTCCTATTGCCTGAAAATATTTTCTTGTAAAATATATATGTTCAATGCTCTTTTAAATATTAAATATTTATTAGAGTTGTAGAGACTATGGTACACACTATGTTCTTTCTTTTATGAAATGAAACAATTGTTCTCATTAGATAAGATATAAAGGATACTTGAAACTAATATATAAGGTTTGTTATAAAACATGTAAAGCGAACTTACTCGTATAAGAATTTAATATGGAGAGATCGCTTATGTATATGAAAAAAAATCATGTAATGATTGTGTAGGTTATCTTTAGACTTGAAATCATTAAGTTATTTTATATAAAGAATATTATGCTATGATCCTTTTACATATTATTTTAATTAAGATAACAAATGGCAAGCATTGGGTATATCATTAACTACATAAAAATATTTAAGTGTTCAAGAGATGATTCATCACCCTAGATATAAATATAAATATTCAAAGTCGAATGAGATAAGATTAATAAATCTCTAAACAAGTGTAAATCTATTTAACAGAATCCTAAAACCTCTAAATAATTTTGTGCTATTGCTTTTTCCATCAGATATATAATATTTGAGAACCCAACAGTGTAAATGCCAGGATATTGTGAGACAAGCAGAGAAGCATCCGCAGAGATAAGCACATGTATTCACAATTTACCTGATGAAATAATTTTGGAAAGGGAAATCATTATTGTTCGCCTAACTGCTAAATGGGCAACACATAAGAATCTATGTGACCCGCCATTGAACAATGTTAGACATTGTAAAAGATTTCAGTCCCTTTATTTATTTATTTTTGCTACTGCATCCCTTGACAATTGGCTATATTGAACTATCCAATCACTTGATGATCTTCGCAATTCCGAGCTACAGGTAATATAGATTTTTTTTTTTAATTTTATGGTATCAATTATAATTCTCTATTTAACCATTGGACTAGATTGAAATCCTATATCTCATGTCATAATTTTAAGGAAATAATAGTTTAGAAAAGTCTTGCAAAATTGTATATTTTTATAATTTTATTCAATTTGTAATTTTTTTTAAAAGTAATTTTTTTATGTTTTTTTATATTGATTTGTTTTCAATTTCATCATTTAACAATAAATTTAATGAGAATTGAACTTTATAAATTTGAAAGTTTATTTCCCGTTTACTCATTTGATCCAATGTATTGTCGTCTCAATATTTTTTTTCTTAATGTCATTGTGAGATTTTAAAATCAAACTGTATTTTTAGTAGTTGTCCAAATTATCTTTAAACTTATCAAACTAATAAGATCATATCAATTTAACTACCATTATTTTACATGTATTTACATTTTCAATTACATAATTTCAAGTTAGTTTATTTTTACATTTAAATTGAAATAATATTTTTGTTTAAATAATATATATATATATATATATATATATATATATATATATATATATATATATATATATATCATTGGCCTGCGTTTCACTAGAGCAAGAATTTTTTTTTGTCTCTTTTTAATATATGTAATTTTTTGTTTTGTATTTTGGTTTTATTGTTTTGTATAGTTTTGATCCCTTAATTTTTTCAGTCCTTCTGGGATAATTCTTAATTTTTGTTTATATTTATGTATCTATACTCTTAGTTTTGACTTTTAATATTTATTATAATTTATCTTTGTATTAAATGCAACTTGTATTAAAAAATAAAGTAAGTTTAGTTTTGATGGCTTGAAATGAGAGTGAAACTCTTTATTATGCATATATAGTGAATTTTTGTTGTTAGTGATTTGTTATCTTTGTGTTTTTTTACCTTGTTTTGTGTATGTGTTGCTTAATATATTTTTAGTTTAAAGTGATGTTTATTTCAAAATAAATTCAAATATTTTTTAATTGTTTAAGATTTATTCTTCATATTATTATATTTAAAGTACTTCAGATATATATATATATATATATATATATATATATATATATATATATATATTAAGGCATTAATAGTAAAATAAATATCAAAATATATGATTATCTTAAAGAGAAAAAAACCTTAAAATAATCATTATCATTAATTTAAACGCCTTATCTATAATAAAATCAATATATAAAAAACTAAATAATAAAAAAGTTTTATAAGTTGATTATTTCGCTAAGATGTATAGTATCATAAAAAAAATCTAGAACCATTAATATTTTTTTATATGTTAAAATTTTTTGTTCTGACTGCTACAAATAGCAGGGCAAGTGGCTCGTATATTTTTTTATTGTAGATAATTTGGCCCAATTTTTTCACTTGTTTTGTCTATATTTGGCTTCGTATATTTTCTATTTACGTGATATTAGATCTGAAATATAATACACAAAAGTCATTTTTTCACAATAAAAAACATCAAGTGATGAATTATTTTGATTATTATTCTCATTGTTATTATTATTATTGTTAAATAATCATAATTATTATAGCTGTCATTATAACTATTATTGTAAATAATTAATATTCTAATTATTACTGGAAATACTATTGTTGCCACCATTATTATTATAATAAAAAGAAATTAAATTATTTTTTTATTTTTTAAGATTTACTCTTCCTATTATTATATTAAAATTATTTTAGAGCACTGAGATTAAATTAATTTAGATTTGTTTTTTTTAAAAAAAACTTAGTTCATTTATATATATATATATATATATATATATATATATATATATATATATTAAACAAATATCAAAATATATAATTAGTCTCACATATTTTTAAGAAAAAAAACCTTTGAACTTTTTAAACTTTTTATGCATAATAAAATGAATATATATAAAAAATAAATAATCAAAAGTTTTGTAGGGTAATTATTTTGTTCAGATGTATAGTATCATAAAAAATATCTAGGACCATTATCATTTTTTTACATATTAAAAAATTTGGTTTTAGCTACGACGAAGCGTAGAGCAAGTGACTCGTATATTTTCATTATAGATAATTTAGCCCAATTTTTCCACATGTTTTGTTTACTTATGGCTTTATATATTTTCTGTTTACGTGATATTAGATCTTAAATATCATACATAAAAAATGCGCAAAAATCAATTTTTCACAAAAACAACATTGATTGATCAATGTATTTCAATTAGTATTCTCATTGTTATTATTATGATTGTTAAATTGTCACAATTATTATAACTACCATTATAATCATTATTATTAAAAAAATATTCTAATTATTATTGGCAATACTATCGTTTTCACCGTCATTAATGTTATAAAAAAATTAAATTAATTTTTTTTAAGATTGATTCTTCATATTATTAAAAGTATTTCAGAATACTAAGATTAAATTAATTTGAGATTTAAAAAAAAAACTTAGTTTATTTTTTATATATGTTTTAAGGCATTAATATAAACAAATATCAAAATATATAATTAGCCTAAAATATTTTTAAGAAAAAATATCTGTAAAATAATTGTTTTCATTATTTTTAACACCTTATCCATAATATATTGAATATATAAAAAAACAAAATAATTGAAAGGTTTGTAGGTTGGTTATTTTTCTCATATGTATAGCATCATAAAAAAAATCTAGGACCATTAATATATTTTTTGTATATTAAAAAATTCGGTTCTGACTGCGGCGAGGTGTAGGGCAAGTGGCTCGTATATTTTTCACTAGAGATAATATGACCCAATTTTTCCTCCCGTTTTGTCTGCATGTGTCTTTGTATATTTTTTGTTTACATAATGTTATATCTGAAATATCATATATATAAAAACCACAAAAGTTATTTTTTAACAAAACCAAAATCAAAAACAACAAAAATAAAATAAATGACAAAACAAAATAAATATTATTAACTTAAAAAAATCATTTAACTTTAATAGTTATTTCAATATTACAATCCACAATAATTTGTATCTATGGCTACAGTATTTTCATTACAGTGATTGCACAATCTAATTTAGCTTATAGGTAATGATCATGTTGCTTGCATTTTTTTCTTTTCTAGAAGAAAACAATAGTGAAAATATTCTGTTAAAATGAATGGTATTGTCGTGGATTGTTTACGCAAATTCAATTTTCACTTGCATATTTGTATGGGATAATCTTGTTATCCTTACTGTTAGTGTTAGTTTCAATTGCAAAATTGATTTTTGGATTAGATATTCAGGTGTTCAGTAATGGAAATACTTTTATTTAGAAACTTGTAAGAATATATGAGACTATTTAGAAACATTACATCACTGTAAATCTCCTGCCATGACATCATTTCCTGATAGGCAAGTTATGTGGCCTATGGTTAAAGTGATATAAAAATGTTAAATTACTAAAACATCTCTATAGTCAATTCTTGGATTTAATTTTTTATGAGGACACATCAGTCACGTTTCCAATGATTTTAAGAAAATAAATGGATTTTCAAGGAATCCACAACCTCTAAGTCTAACTTTTGGAAATTGTTCGATAGTCTTTTTTATTCATTCATAATATAGACTTAAAATTTACTAACTTATCGGGTTCCAAGGACCCATAGGTAAGCACAACTCCTTAATTAGTTGATATCCAGCTAACCATCTACCTATTCCCCAGCCACAACATTGGCGATAAATTACACGTACAAACACGGTAACTTATTTGTTGGACCACTATTTATTTTAATTAACTTATTAATAACCCAACCAGTAACAACCCAAATTACATTACCCCACCCGAACAAAATCAGACTAAACTTTGTAACTAAACTCTCTTATAACCAAACTCTCTTGTAACCAAACTACTAACACTAACCAATGCACCCAACTACCCCGTCAACCCCTAACTACTTAGTTGTTGACTTGTCCTTGATGCAACTGAGTTGACATAAAGATGTTGACGCCGACTGAAGTTGCTGACAACTGATGAGACAACACCAAGACCAACAAGCAGATGGGCACGTGATAATGCCTCCCTCATTTAAATGACATTGCCCACAAGGTTAGGAAACTTTTTTGTCAATTCAACATATTCAACCCATGAAGTCTCATCTGCACTCAACCCTCTCCATTTAATCAAAAGCTTTATCATTGCTCGTCCTTTCTTCATTTTCATCCTCCTGCTCAAGACCTCTTCAGGCTCCAGCCTAACGACCCCCTACCTATCAGTGGGTGGAAGGGTCACCACCAGTTGGTGACATTGGTCCAACTTTTTTAAACAAGACAAGTGGAACACTGGGTGTATTCTCGAGTCCACTGGTAGATCAAGGTGGTAGGTTACGATACCCACCTTCTCTAGCACTTGTAAGGGACCATAAAACCTAGGAGGCAACTTCATGTTCCTTCTCTAAGCCAATGTTTGCTGCTTATACGGTTGCAATAGCAGGTAAACCCAATCTCCCATCTCAAAGTGTCTTTCTGTCAATTTTAGATCAACAATATTTTTCATTTGATCTTGTGCTTGTTGTAGATTGGCGTTGAGGATACCTAGGATCTCTTCTCGGGTTTTCAAGGTATTTTCTACCTCTTGGATCCTTGTTGTGCTTGACAAGTGGGGTAGTATTTTTTTTTTTTTTTTTGGGGGGGGGGGTATCCATAAACTGCTTCAAAAGGGGTTAACTTTGTTGATGCATGTGTAGCTGTATTATACCACCATTCTGCTAAATTTATGAACTTAGTCCACCCCTTTGGTCTGTCCCCTGAGAAACAACACAAGTATTGTTCCACCATCTTATTATCTATCTCTGTTTGACCGTTTGTCTGGGCATGATAGGTCAATAATAACTTCAATTCAGTACTCTATAATTTAAAAAATCCTTCCCAAATGAAATGGTGAATGTGGGGTCATGGTCAGTTACAATGGATGTAGATAATCAATCAACTACCACTATAATCATATTATACCCGTCTGACAGAGGCAAACCTTCAATAAAATCCATAGAAATATCAGACCAAACCTTCGTAGGAATCGGCAATGGTTGTAATCACCTAGGTGGATGTATAATTTATGACTTGTATTGTTGACATATATCACATTCTTTGATATATCTCCTAGTCTCCCCTTTAATCCCTATCTAGTAGAATTATGTTGTAGCCCTGTGTAGTGTCATGTGGAACCTAGAATGGCCCCTTTACAGGCTACTGTGTACTAACTGTAGAATTTTATCTTGCAATTCACTTTCTAAAGGAATAGTTAGCCTCCCCTTGTAGAATAATAACCCATCTTTGTGTTGATAATGTGGAACACTCGAGCCTCCCTGGTTCAACTCCTTAAGAATGTGTTGTACCCTTGGGTTTATCTCGTAGCTGGTCTTAAGTAGATCCATCCAACCATTTGTAGGAATTATAAGTGCTGATAGACATACTTGCTCAAGTGGCTCCACCCTTTGAGATAATGTATTTGCAACCTTGTTATCCTTTCCTTGTTTGCATTCTACAACAAACTTATACTTTAATAATTTGGCTATCCATTTCTGCTAAAATGAGGTGTCAACCTTTTGTTCCAGCAAATATTTTAGGTTGTGATGGTCAGTCTAAATTTTGAAATGATTACCCAACAAATATGGTTGCCATTTCTTTATTGCCAAGACCAATGTCATTAGCTCCTTTTCATAGGTTGATAGTTGCAATGCTCTCCCTTGTATGGCCTGACTCATGTAAGCTACAAGTTTACCTTAATGCATTAAGACAACTCCCACACCAATACCAGAGGCATCACATTGGATAATAAAAGGAATAGAAAATTCAGGTATAGCTAAGACAAGAGGGTTAATTACAACATGTTTTAGATCCTGAAAGGCCCTTCTTGCTACATCAGTCCATTGAAAAAAAAATTATTTTTCAATAAGGCTGTGAGGGGGGTTGTTATGATGCCATATCCCTTAATAAATTTTCTACAATACCCAGTCAACTCTAGGAATCCCCTCAAAGACTTGAGGTTGGTTGGTAAGGGCCACTCAATCATAGCTTCAATTTTACTAGGGTTTACTCTCACTCCTTTTTTTGAGATTAAGTGCCCAAGATATTCAATTTCAGCACACCCGAAACAACACTTAAATTTTTTTTTTCAAATAATTGGTGGTCTTTTAAGATTTCCAAAATAGTAGTTAGGTGCTGAATGTGATTAGAAAATTTTCTGTTATAAACAAGAATATTATCAGAAAATATCAAGATAAACTTCCTCAAATGTGGTTTAAAAATGTCATTCATAAGGCTCTGAAATGTAGCCGGTGCATTGGTAAGACCAAATGGCATGACTAAAAATTCATAATGGCCCTCATGGGTACAAAAAGTTGTCTTGGGTATGTCTCCTGGATGAACCCTAATCTGGTAATACCCTGACCTTAAATCTAATTTACTGAAGATGGTTAACCCATACAGCTCATCTAAAAGCTCATCCACTATAGGTATAGGGAATTTGACTTTTATTGTCTTCTTATTCAAGGCTCTATAGTTTACACAAAGCCTTCAGCTACCATCTTGCTTCCGAACAAGTAAGACTGGAGATGGAAAAGGGCTTTGGATGGGCTTGACTATCCCTGACAGTAGCATTTCCTGCACTATTTTCTCTATTTTTGATTTCTAGAAATAAAGATACCTATTAAACCCTACACTCACTGGCTTGGAAACTGGTTGTAATATGATATGATGATCATTGGCTTGGGATGGGGGTAATTCTTTTGGTTCTTAAAATATGTTTGAATATTGTTGTAATAGGTTTTTTAGTGAGGGTTCTATAGGGCTATTAATGGACCACAACTTAGGCATTTCAGTATCTAGGAGCTGAATGACTAATCCCCTTTTATTTTGCCTTGAGACCTTACCAAATTTCCTACCTTCTATTATGAAATTACAAGTAGATGTCATACCTTGCAATATCCTTGTCGTCTCTATGATAGAGAACTCCATGCATAGCTTGGAAAAATTCCACAAAATTGGTCCTAAGATTCAAAGCCATTGCACCCCCAAAATAGCATCACAGCCCCCCTAATGTCAGAATAAAGAAATCAATGGCATAACCGTAACCCTGCATGTGTAGTGGAACTGCTGCAATTCTTCCTTCGCATTCCACCATCTGTCCATTCGCAACCTTGACCCTTATCCGCTCCTTGGTATCGTAGGGTAGATGACTACCTTGGATAATTAAAGGGTTAATGGAATTATATGCGCTTCTAGTGTCTAACAGTATTACCATTGTTTTCCTGCCAATGTGACCCAAAATCCTCATAGTTTTAGGGTCAGGTGACCCACAAAAAGCATGAATAGATTTTTCAGGCTCTATCACATCTTGGAATACCCCCTTCACAATGTTGATACTCCATCTCGTATGTCACTCCGGTTCTATTTAACTCCTCCCTTTCCAATTCCTCCCCTTCCATAACAAACAGCTTGGTTGTTTTGCACTTATGGTCAAGCCCCCACTTTTCATCACAATTGTAACACAATCCTTTAGCACACCGCTCCTTCATTTGACTAGGGCTTAGTCTTTGGATGGGCACCAAGGCCCTTTTTTCGAGCAGACTAACCGTCCCATTAGTAAACTGGTTAGGAAGGGATCCCAACCTGGCAATTCTCCTTAAGGCAGCCACATTTTCTTTTTGTATTTTTGTTAACCCAAAAGCCATATGTAGATTTACTGGGTTGAGCATTCTTACCATAAAGTGAATGTCTTCTCGCAACCCACTCACGAAACAATTGAGTTTATAGGACTCAGTTAATCCTCTGAGTTGGTTCGACAATGCCTCAAATTGGCCTTTATAATCTTCTATTGTAGAAGTTTGTTTCAGCCGCATAAAGGCTTTAGGGTCATCGTATGGTGATGCTCCAAACCTAGTCTATAGTGCTCGTACGAGCTCATCCCAACTATTAAGACTTCTTGCTGCCTCAATATCCTAAAACCACACCAAAGCCTTCCCTTCCATATGGAAAGAGACTAGTAAAATCTTGTGATGGGAATTAGTTTGGTGATGATTGAAAAAATGATTAGCCTGATACACCCACCCACTAGGATTGTCCCCGTTGAATTTTGGAAAATCCAGCCTCACTGCACGAGTCTGTATTCCAATTTTTTCTTCATATAGAGGGTTTGTAATTTGTTGTGATGACCCTCCTAGGTCTCCAGTATTCTAGGCAGCCTTCATTTGCACCAACGCCTCTAGATGTGAGGCCACTAATTCTAATTTTTGTGTTAATCCTTGCACCATTTGTTGTAAAGGATTGTGACTTTGTTGAGACTAATCTTGATTCTGTTTGACAGATATCAATGATTCAGCAAGTTGGGAGTACCTGGTCCCTGCACCATCAGCCATGGAAAACAACTCTGATACCAATGTCATGTTTCTAGTGATTTTAAGAAAATAAATGGATTTTCAAGGAATCTACAACCTCTAAGTCTAACTTTGGGAAATTATTCAATAGTTTTTTTATTCATTCATACTTAATATAGACTTAAAATTAACAAATTACTGGGTTCCAAGGACCCATAGGTAAGCACAACCCTTTAATTAGCTGATATCCAGCTAATTATCTTTTATTGACCTATTCCCCAGCCACAACATTGGCGATAAATTACACATACAAATACAGTAACTTATTTGTTGGACCACTATTTATTTTAATTAACTTATTACGTAACGCCATCAGTAACAACTCGAATTACATTACCCCACCCGAACGAAACTGGACTAAACTTTGTAACTAAACTCTCTTGTAACAAAACTAATCACACTAACCAGTGCTCCCAACTACCCGTCAGCCCCTGACTACTTAGCTGCTGACTTGTCCTTGATGCAACTGAGTTGACATAAAGCTGCTGACACCAACTAAAACTGCTGACACCAACTAAAAGTGCTGACAACTGATGAGACAACACCAAGATCTGCGTCAGCACGCAAATGGGCACATAACAATATTTGAAATTCCAGTAACACCACCGACGACAACTCTTAATTTTTGTCTTATTTAAAGATATTATAGTTATTTTACTGTGCATATAAATATAAAAAATCAAAAATATCCATAAATCCAAACTAAATAAAGACATACTAAGAGGTAAAATAATTTCAATTCCATAGTAATTTATTGCTACTGTGTTTTACCAATCTGTTTTAGCTTTTTACTTTCTTTATATCACCACCTCAAAATACTCTGAAATTAAAACATATTGCTCGAATTGAAAAAACATATCTTTAACTGAAATTGCAATTGATAACCTTAACAGCAACATCTACTTTCTTGACAACTCTACAGCTTAAAAGAAAATCAAAATCATCCAAAAGCAAACAAATTACACATCAAAGACGATGGCCAGCAGAAGTTTCAGCCATCTTTCTCTGTTCATAATCTGCGTCATCTGTTGGCAACTCATATCGACAAACAGGACAAGTATTCCTAATCCCCAGCCATGGCACAATGCATTCACCATGATACCGGTGCATGCAAGGCAACTGCTTCACTCTCTCCCCCAAATTCATATCTTCCTTGCAAACCGCACAAAGTGGACCATCACTCTCCACATCCTCTTTTGTGAGAACCACTGATGGAAGTTTCTCAACAGCAGACTTTGTTGCCGGAGGCTGACCCATCATCGCATTCTGACTCTCTGTAAATTGCCCAAATAACATCTCATACTCCGCTGTATAAATATAATCATCATGACTGCCAAAATAAGGCTCAGAATTATGGTCGTGGTCCAAGTTATTAGCATTCAATAAAACCTGCCACTCCAAATGATCCATTCCTCCTACTCTCTCTACATTGACCAAATCCTCAGGAGCAATATGAGGTGAAATGGAAAGTGAAACAGATGCCTCATCGTCATCAATAAACATACTTAGAACCTCCCTCTCATCAACACGAGCATCCACCTCCTCCCACTCAAAATCCTCATTGTTTTCTCTATGACCCTCCAATTGACGCGAGTCCCAACAAAACGGAATTGTAACCCTAGCATCGTCATCATAGTCAACATCTTCACCAAAACTTCCATTCCCTATACTCACATCCAAACCATAATCATCCCCAGAATTAAAATCAATAGCTAAAGAATTCTGATTATCCTCAGAATCTGTATCAGACCCGAACCCAACAAGCCGGATTGCATTGGTATGAATACTCACAGTAGACTCAGCCTGACATGACTGAATTCCTGAAACACTCCTCTCAATAAAGAAATCTTCATCATCAACAATAATATTACTGACATTAGAAACAACATTATTGTCATTATCATTAGAATTAGCGTCTATATCTTGAAACCCAGAAATATCTTGACTATCTAAACTAAACCCTAATCCCAGATCAAGCTCTAAATTATATTCAGGATTCTCCTGGATAACACCGAAACTCGACTCGTTAAGCGAGGAACAAACATCATCATCATCACAAAGCAGTTGGGACTGCTCAACACGTTGCTGAAACAAATCCATAACGAAACTGACCTGATTCTCGCGGTCTAGGAGATCGGGGCTGTTGAGGATAACGGATTCAGGATCTGTAACGGCGTCTTCGTCTTGGTGTGCCAGAGAGAGGATTTTGAAATGGGTGGTAAGCTCAGGTACAGGAAGGAAGGGGTCATCGTGGGGAGAGGGAAAAAAGAGAGGAAAATAAGGGTCTACGGTTGAGGTTTGGCTGTTGGTGTTGATGTTGGCGTCGGCGTCGGCGTCGGCGTCGCGGTAGAGGAGGGAGATATTTGCCATTTACTTTCTGTTCATTCAAAAGAGGTAATTTTCAGATGGTGCTGAATTGTGGTGGTGGTGGTCTTGCCTGAGTTAAATGATCGCTAAACTTAGTGTCCATACTTTAATGACGCTAATAAATCAGTCCCTGTAATCATTAATTTCAATAGTAGTCCTTCAATAATTAATCTTCATCTCACCTATAACTCAGGATGACTCCACGCTCTATTATGCCACGTGGACAGTCCTCACGTTCGTTGCCGAAAGTAACAATGCAAGCCTTTGCTAATATTTTTCTTACCCTAAATATTTTTCTTAAGAAATTAAGGTATATATTTAATAAAATAAATTGATAACCTCATGTAAATAATTTATAAAAAATTTAAATTAAAGATTGAGTCAAGAAGTTGAGATAAAAATATATATTAAGGTATTTGATGTTATAGTATATCGAATTTGTAACATTAGCTAACTTAACCCAATTATTAAGTACTCAAATTTGCTTATTGTGCTATAACATAATTATCCATCAACCAATCAAGTAAAGATAACATTAGTATACTTTATATTCAACATGATTCATATTCAAGGACTCTAAAGGCAACATTAGTAAAATATAGAGCCAAAAAGACGAGGTTGGTTTAGTTCATTTTCATGCAATTGGGAGGTTTGGTTGGTGATTATTTACGCATTAGCAGAATTAAACAATCAAGCAAAATTAAATAAAGCTAAATTTACTAAGAAAACAAACTTTGGTTTCAAGTAAACATCCACCTACAGAATTAGAATTGATCATTGAAATGAAACTTCGATTTGTAATCTGATTTTTATCTTTTCTTAATGTTAGTTAGTTAAAAAATTGTTATATAAATAGCTCTAACAAATAAACAATCACAGTATCCACACTAATAATTTAGTTCAATGACAGCTTTTAAAACTAAACAAATTGATTAATATATACAATAGAATTGTTCACAATTCATGTTGATTTGTTTGAATGTTCTCCCTAAGATTAATAACATAGATCCTTCACAATTATTAAGCTTATTTGCTTCACAAGTTTTTATACATAACTTTGGTTTTGAAAGCAAACTTAGCAATAGATTATTCACAATAACAACTTAGAGATTGTTCTAGAAATTAAGATAACCAATTGATGCGAACTGGCCCTAGAAACACCAACAAGGACTTATTACATGGTGAGGGGCTTGATTAGTGGTTTTGAAGGTGTCAACCAAGTCAGAATTGCAAGGACCATTAAAGTATCAAGAGGAGACCCTAGTACATCATATCTATGTGCAGGAGTCGTCCAGCCCAACTTTATTTGGGCCATGAAGTGAGGACAGCAAAAGAGCCAAAAGAATCTTACTATAACTTGGAAACATGGGATTAATGGGCTTGATGGAAGACTATAAAAAAAAACTTATGGACTTTATTTAATTTTGTTAGCTACAGCCCAAGGCTTGTTTGGGCTTAATTAAGACTTTGATTTCAGCTTATCCAAGGCTTGTTTGGATTAAGGCATGGGCTTTTCAAGTTCAGATTTTGGGTCAGTTTTGAGTGGACCTCATTTAATCCCATATAAGGGGTCCATTAGGATTAGTTTTTTAAAAGACTATTTAAACTCATGTTAGCTAAATTTCGGCGGCCATTTATGAAATTTAATTCTGAACTTTTCAGTTTATGTGTGAGAGTGATTCTTGCATTCTTTAGTTCTAGAATGAACTGAATCTGACTTATCAAAGATTAACTGGCTTTGTGGCATCATTCTACTCATTCCAATAGTGTTCGTGCCTTGGGGCAGGTTTTCATTGTGTCACACTCCTATTAGACCTATTTCGGTTTTCCGAGATCACATCTCATTCTTGGTTGTGGGTTGTGTGACCACATGATCACGAGGTTCGCATCAGGTGGTATCAGAGCTAGGCTCCAAAACAAGGTCATATCATTCTATTATTTTCGTGTTTTTTTAAGTATTCCTTAAAGGTTTCCAGTGTTTGTGTTCATCTCCTTGTTCTTCATGTCAGCATCATCTAATCAGTTTTCCAGTGCTTATTCCTTAAATTTGGGCTTATTCTAATATTTATTTCTTGAAGTTTTATTTCGAGATTCATTTCTGTTGCAGAAACACTACCTTAGTGTACCCTTAGCAAAACACTTTAGAATCAATTGAAACTTTATATTATGTGTGTTGGGGTTGATATCGCATGATATATTAATTTTGGACTTATTTGGATATCGTATACTAGAGTTTTCAATTGGAGGTTCATTTCTGTCACAAATTGATCACACAAGGGGATGAGTACCTAGGAGTAAGAGAATGACCTATAAACTGAGCTTTGATGTTTATTTAGTATTTAAATACTAAATATTGAATTTGAGATTATTTCGAGGTCATTTGGTCTTGGTCTAAATTCTGTTCCGTAAAAAATTGCATAAGAGGTTAGATTCTCGTCAAGTTTCAAAACGTGATCTTTGTTGTTTTCTTCATTTTTATTCTATTTTGGGTTATCTAGGAGTCAAGTAATTGTTTTTGCTTATGTTTTATTTCGTGGCTTCGTATCGTCCATAAATTCGTACGAAGTTGCATTGCTACTCGCAAAATCATAATCGTAGTTTTGGTTTGCTTTGTTTTCAGTATTTTGCTTCTTGAGTCTAAAGATCATATTTAGAATGCGCTACGAAGGTTACTGACTTTGATTTGTTGATTTTAGTTCCAAAAGAATTAAAAGAAAGCAAGTTGTGAAGTAAAAGGCATAGTGAGCCTATTAAAGTGAAAAGCCTTGATATTTCGTGTGATACACGAGAGTTGTGAGGATATATTTTTTGCTATTAACCAAATTTTGCAGATTCAAAGGATGTCTGAAAATAACGAATCAGCAACACAAAACACTGATGTTGCTTTCCAATTGCGAGCCTTATGTCAACAACTTGAGTTGTTGTCTAGGATGAACGTGGATCTGAGAGATTATTTAAAATGGATAAAGAAACAGAATATTAGGGTTGATCGCAAAGGAAATACAGTCTGTAAGGTCGTACCGAATACCAGATCTGATTTTGATGAGTTCATTGATGAAAACGCAGATGTGGGTGAAGATTACTATGATGGTGATATGGAATCTGGAAGTGACAAATCTTATTGTGAAAGCATGTCACCATTGAAGGATAGTGATGGGGATGAGCTAGCATTACCGGTTGCAGCGTCCTTGGTTATAAGGCCTACACTTCAGGTCCAGGTCAAGAAAGATGAATCTAATCAACAAAGAGAGAATATCCTCCAGACATGCTGTTACGTACAAAGTAAGGTGTGTGGTTTAATTATTGATAGTGGAAGTTGTGTTAATGTTTGCAGTACAACCCTTGTTAGTAAACTGAATTTGAGTACTGTTAAGCATGTTAAACCATATAGATTGTAATGGCTGAATAATAGTGGTGAAGTGAAAGTGACTAAACAGGTTGTGGTTCCATACTCGATTGGGAAATATGTTGATGAAGTTCTATGCGACGTTGTACCAATGCAAGCTAGCCACATCTTGTTGGGGAGACCATGGCAATATGATAGGAAGGCAATTCTTAATGGGGTTAGAAATAGGTATACCATTGTAAAAGATGGTAAAACCATCACTTTTGTATCTCTTACACCCAAACAGGTGTATGATGATCAAATAAAGCTAAAACGTGAGCATGAGGCAATGGGGAGAGAAAATTAAGGTAAGGATCAAGGGGAGAGAAGACCATCAAATTCAACCAGAACCCAAACCACTACAACCCATTCAGAAAGTCATCCAAAAACAAACAAATCAAATCATTTAACCACAACTCAAAAATTCCCAAACCTGATCGAGAGTGGAGTTAAGACAAGCGGAGTGAAGAAAGTTAGGAAAAGTGATGAAAATTGTGTGGAAAAAGTAAAGAAACAACAAAGTTTTTATGCTAGAGAGGCTGAGGTCAGATCTGCATATCTCACTAACAAGCCAATGATTTAACTTGTGTACAACGAGGCTTACTTTAATACTAATGATCATGATCATATGGTGCCTAGTCCTGCTATTTCTTTGTTGCAGGAATTTGATGATATGTTCCCCGACGATACTCCAAACAGATTACCACCATTGCGGGGGACAGAGCATCAGATTGATTTTGTACGTAGAGTTTCAATTCCTAACCGACTAGCCTATAGAAGCAATCCAGAGCAGATGAGTGGGTTTCAAATGCAAGTTTATGAGCTAATAGATAAGGGATATATTCGTGAGAGTATAAGCCCATGTGTTGTACCCGAGCTACTCATGCCTATGAAATATGGAACATGGAGGATGTGTGTTGATTGTCGAGCCATCAACAGCATAATGATTTTGATTCGAGGTCGAATCCTTTCAATGAGAGGGGATTATACGAACCGGTCCAAAAATACCAACAAAGACTTATTACATGTTCAGGGGCTTATTTCTTGGTTTTGAAGGTGTCAACCAAGTCAGAATTGCAAGGACCATTAAAGTATCAAGAGGAGACCCTAGTACATCATATCTATGTGCAGGAGTTGTCCAGCCCAACTTTATTTGGGGCATGAAGTGAGGACAGCAAAGGAGCCAAAAGAATCCTACTACAACTTGGAAACATGGGATTAATGGGCTTGATGGAAGACTATAAAAAAACCTTATGGGCTTTATTTAATTTTGTTAGCTACAGCCCAAGGCTTGTTTGGGCTTAATTAAGACTTTGATTTCAGCTTATCCAAGGCTTGCTTGGATTAAGGCATGGGCTTTTCAAGTTCGGATTTTGGGTCAGTTTTGAGTGGACCTCATTTAAGCCCACATAAGGGGTCCATTAGGGTTAGTTTTTTCAAAGACTATTTAAACTCATTGTCACGACGATGATTTTTTTTCGCGCTTCGCGCCCCGCCATACCCCGTGATTTGGGGGACAATGACGCGCGGTGAAATGGGGTTGTTTATAGCCGTGAAATTTACGACTATAATTATAAGGAGTCGCCACCTAGTATTACGGTCACTAGGCAACCTATTAGTCTGCGATAGTCTTGGGTAAGGAGACTTGTTGTGCAAGGGGAAGACGCATCACCCCCAGTGCACCTTACCTAAGGTAAGCTGCATTGTTGTTTGATTATTTTTCTAAGTTAAAATTTTTTACATTGCATTTTCAAAAACACATTTTTTTATCTGCAGGTGTACTTTACAATGTAATTTTACACCGTAGTTACAAGTTTTTTTTATCTACGAATGTACTTTACAATGTAACTTTACACCGTAGTAAAAATCTTTTTTTATCTACGGAAGTAGTATACAATGTAATTTTACACCGTAGTAAAATTTCTTTTTATCCGCGGGTGTATTTTACAATGTAAATTTACACCCTAATAGATGAAACAAAAATATTTATAATTATTTTTGATATTTTGGCCAAATTCCAACGGATAATCATAAACCGGTTACGATATCCAATTTTTGTTTCAAAATATGAGAAAGATGCAACATAATTTTTATGAAAAATATGTATGGAAAAATCATGGAATTTGGCCGTATGCACAAAAACAAATACATTTTTTTGTATTTTTGAATTTTTTTTATAATAATAATAATGATACTAGTAAAAAAACATAAAAATATTTTTGTCAATTTGTATTTTATAATTTTATAATTTTTTTTATTTTATAATAATCATGATTTTGACAACTAGAGATGACAGATCTTTCATATCAACATGCCCCCTGAGTTTGATCCAAATTCTTTGAAAATAAATGATGGAGCCAGCTTCATGATTTTGACCACTGGAGATGACAGATCTTTCATATTAACATGTCCCCTGAGTTTTGATCAACATTCTTTGAAAAGGAATGATGAAATCAGCTTCAATTTCATTTTTAGATTGCCCTCAGTCAGGTCATGCTCCAAAAGTGTTTTAGAATTCAAGTGTGTGCAGGAAGGAGTTGGTTATTTGCAAAGATAGTGTTTTCATATGGGATTTTTTGGAATTTCGAAGTCATTCCAAGCACAAAAACCATTTTGATTGCCCCAGTCGGGCCATGTCACACCAGTGTTTTAGGCTACGAGTGTTTGTAGGAAAGGGATGGCTATTTGCAAAAATTATTTTTATGTAAAACTTTTGGAATTTCAAAGTCATTCCAAGCACAAAAACCATTTTGATGTTTGTTTAACAAACTTGTTCTCGAAAGAATTCAAGTGATCTCATTGTCAGGTTTTATGTTGACTTTGACAAGAACGTGAAATGATATTTGCAAGTCTCGTATGTCAGGAATGCTTCGATCAAGTCGTGTGAAACATTTGTAAGGATTGTTTCAAATGGAAAAGCATTGCTTATCTATCCAGATAACTCGTATTTTATCAGAAAGGGCTTTATTAGGCTTGTAACGTAGGCTTAGGTTACTGGCTACGAAAAAAAAAAAGATATTTATAGGCTCAAAAAGTGTTTAAGGGTTTTTCAGACTAAGGATCACTTAGTGCTTACTCTTAAAACTCCATTTAGCCCTCATGATTGATTTTCTTAGTGACCTAGCATGTCCCCCAGTGTTTGTTTGGGCTTTCATCTTGACATGCCCCCGGTATTTGCTTAGGCTTTCTATCATGAGTTTTTTAGCAGTGCACTCATGTTGACTTGACATGCCCCCGGTATTTTGTTTGGCCTTTTTCATGATTTTTGGCACTAACATCATGTTGACTTGACATGTCTCCCAAAGTATTTGTTTGGGTTTTTATCGCGACATGCCCCCCAGTATTTTGTTTGTGATTTCTATGTTGGGTTTTTAGTACTATCAAAATGTTGAATTAATTTGTTATAGTGTACTAAAACCCTTTTTATGTTTATGCCCCCAACTTTGTTCGGGCGTCACTTGTCATTGAGGACTGTTTTGTAGATTTTTTTTTTTGCACTTGCCCCCCAGTGTAGGGTGTGATCCTTGTCAGGGTTAATTATCAAGAAAAACAATTATTATGCTCAAATAGGGACTTCAATGGATATTTGAGACTTTGTCAAGGCATATCAAAGATGGCCTTTCCTCATTTCAAAAACATGCAATTTGAATCAATAAGCTTTGCTTTTCCATGCGAAACAAGTATTTGATTTTTTGGATTATTTGTTTGGCTAAGAGATGTAGCTTTATTATGCGGGTTTTGGTGCTATGAGATCACCTTTCAATGAAATCCTTTGAATTCCCAGAACACATTTGTTAAATAAACATCAAATTGACATTCCTTTTCGTACTAGACTTTGATTTACCAAAAATCTTTATGAAATCATGGGATCATGTATACTTTGGATGAAAGGGTATATGGAGTGCTTGTGTTACTTAGACAAAAAAAAATAAGAACACGTCATAAACACAAGAAAATACATAATCATTGAAAAGAAAGGTTTGCTTGACAACAAAAAGGTATTTGTGGTGTTTGCATGCAAAATTGCCAACAAGTCAAAATAGGTTGAAACCGGGACATGACATGTGGACATGACCAAACAAAGAGCAATTATGGAAGCATGCTTAATTTTCCAACTCTGGTGCATTTCTTTCTCAAAGACTCTTGCAGAAATCATTTTAGTGCTTGCTCGAGTACGCCGGCAATATAATTCATGCTAGCTTTCGGACAAACTAGTTTTCTCGGATGTGGAAATGACGGTGAGCACATTCTTCTTTGTCCATAGTTCTTTGACAGAGTTGAGTGTTAATGGACAGAAGCTCTTTGGGGACCTATGTTTCTGCCTACCGATGATATGTTATGCAATGATAAATGCATGTGAATGCAAATGTATGTACATACATAACGAGTGAATTATCAGGAATGGTGTACCCAAAAGCAAGTTCTAAACCATTACATGAGGGGTAAGTTTTCTATCTGGTCTCAGAAGGTCTATGAACTTCCCAGTGACCGCCTCACGTGAAGGTAGTATAGGGGTTTACAAGAAATGGTTGGGGCACAGTATGATCGTCATTATCAAGTAAACACTTAGTTCATAGTTGGACGTTTCACGAATCTGAACTCCGACTGAAAGTCATGAGGCAGACCACTAATCCCCACCTAACTTAAATTGGGTTTACTCAGGAAATTAAAATGCATGATGACATTAATTCAAATTCAATATTATGCATGAGTTGAAAGTAAAATGCATGCTAAAGCAGTAAAAATGCATGTTAGTAAAAATGCATGTTAGAGCGGCAAAAATGCGTGCAAAAATAAATTGAGAAATAAACAATCAAACAAACAACGCTCAATCCAGCAATGTCCCCAGCGGAGTCGCCATCTGTCGCGACGATGATTTGTTCACGCTTCGTGCCCCGCCAACCCTCTATGGAGAGACAACGACGCGCAGTGAAAATGGGGTTGTTTATAGCCGTAAAATTTACGACTAAAATTATAAGGAGTCGCCACCTAGTATTAAGGTCACTAGGAACCTATTGGTTTGCGAGAGTCTAGGTAAGGGAACTTGTTGTGCAAGGGGAAGACGCATCACCCCCAGTGCACCCTACCTAAGGTAAGCTGCATTGATGTTTGATTGTTTTTCTAAGTTAAAAATTTTGCACTGCATTTTCAAAAACCATTTTTTGTCTGCGGGTGTACTTTACATTGTAATTTTACACCGCAGTTACAAACCTTTTTTATCTACGGATGTACTTTACAATATAATTTTACACCGTAGTAAAAAAAATTTTTATCTACGGATGTATTATACAATGTAATTTTACACCATAGTAAAATCTTTTTTATCTGCGGTTGTACTTTACAATGTAAATTTACACCGTAGTTAAAAACCTTTTTTTTATCCATGGATATACTTTACAATGTAAATTTACACCATAATAGATAAAACAAAAATATTTATAATTATTTTTGATATTTTGTCCAAATTCCAATGGATAATCATAAACTGGTTACGATATCCAATTTTTGTTTTAAAGTATGAGAAAGATGCACAATATTTTTTACGAAAAAAATATGCTTGAAAAGTCTTGAAATTCGGCCGTATGCACGAAAACAAATACATTTTTTTGTTTTTTTAATTAATTTTTTTTGTATTATTTAAAAAAAATAAAATAAAATAATAATAAAAATTTTGGGCTGGGTTGGCCCACCCAAGTGGGCCGGCCCAGTCAAGTTGGGCCAAGGGCCCAACTATGAGAGCTTGGGCTGGGTGGGCTGGACCCGGCCCAGTCAACTGAGCTGGGCCGAGAGCAGCCCAGCTCACCCAACACACAGAAAATATATATATATATATATATATATATACACGCTGTATGCAGCGTGCACAGTAACGTGGTGGTCGGCCGACCACCACGAGAGGTTCACCTATTGCCACCGGGTAGAGGAGATCGAGGTGGTTCTCCCTGTCATGGTGGCGTCGAAAATGACGACCTGTGGTGGCCGGAGGGAGCTCTTGAAGTGTCGAGTCTGGGCTGCTGGTCTTTGCTGCTCGTCGTCGTTACCGGCGTTGGAGGGAGAGCTGGACCTGATGGTGGTCACCGTGGGTCGTTTCTGTGGAGGAGTAGCTCACGGTGGTGAGGGAAAAGAGGGTTGGATGCCGACGAAGAGAGAGAGAGGGATGACGGCGCTGGTTTTAGAGAGAGAGGGAGGACTGTGAAAATGGGGAGAGAGAGAACAGACGGGGCTGAAGAAGATGACGATGATTGTGTTATTTCGTGTGATTTTCCTTTGTTTTTCTTTGCCAAAACTTCTGCCAATTTTCTTCTCCTTTTCTTCTGCATTTTTTTCTCCGTTTCTCTTCTCTGTAATTTTTCTCCCCCCCCTTTTCGTCGTGCATGGTGGCCTGTATTTATACACAGGATGGCTTGCTTAGCTGGGCTGCTTTCGGCGGAGGTGGTGGCTGGTGGTCGGTGGCATGGTGACCTGCTTTCGGCGGAGGTGGTGGCTGCTGGTCGGTGGCATGGTGACCTGCTTTCGGCTAGGTGGCTGCTGCTGGTGGGCTGTCGGCGGCGTGGTGGCTGGTCGACAGAGCAGGTGAAGGCAGCGGCGGGGTGCAGTGGATAAGGGTAGGTGAAAATGCAATTTGGTCCTTTACTTTTAATTGTTCTAATTGCACCCCCAATTAGATTTAAATTTGTAATTTTATGCAATTGTATCCCTGTCTGAATTTCAATATTATCCTTAACTTTGTGCGCCTTTTTCATATTGGTCCCTGACTTTTGATTGGTGCAATTTGACCCTCAATTGACCATTAAACTTCAATTTGACCCTTAATTTTGCACAATTAGCTTAGAAAAAATTCAATTGGGTCTCCAAAAATTTCAATCTTCTCAATTGAGCCCGAATTAAACTCAAGAATTTGATTTTTCATCAATTAAGCCTTTGATAAAATTAATTTGACCAATTTAAAGTATAACTAAGTCCTCACACTTAATTAAATTCTTCAATTGGATCATAAATTAATTCTCAAACATAATAACACTTTAAATTAGCCCATGATTGAATCAAATTGGCATATTCAAAATATAATTATGATTTTTGACTTAATTGTTACCTCAAATTTCTAGGCACAAAAGAGATACGATTCGGCTCTGAAAATATTCAAAATTTTCACCATGATTTTCTACCAAGGCCAAAACCATTTTATTTTATTTTTGTCATTTTTATTTTATTTTGGGGAGTAACCCAAAAATTGGGTTACGACAGTCGCTGCAACTGTCTCTGTGGCCTCGCCTAGGAGTATGCATGGGACGCTAGTGTGGTGGGGAAGCTTACGGTGATGATGATGAGAGGGGTATTAGGTGGTCGGGTGGCCAGTAACGGTGGAGAGAGAGAGAGAGAAAGCTCGACGGGGCTGGTTTTTTAGACAGAGGAAGGATGTGCAGACCGAGAGAGAGAGAGAAGAAGAAGGACCGGTCCTTGAGGAAGATGATGGTGAGGGTATTATTTCATGTGATTTTCTCTTCTTCTTTCGTTTGTTTCTTGGAAAATTTTCAAAATTTCTACTCGTTCATCTTCTCTGGTTTCTTTCTTTCTTTTTCTTTTTCTTTTTCTTTTTCTTTTTCTCCCCTCTGTTTTTTCTTTCACCTCTCCTTTCTTTTCTCCTCTGTTCTTTCTACTCCCCCCCCCCCCCCCCGGTTTTTTTTGTTCCTTTTCTTTCCTCGTTTTATAGGGGCAGAGGCAGCTCTCATGCATATTGCATGAGGTTACTGCCTCTGCCTCTGCAAAGAATTTGCAGAGGTTGTGGGTTGCCTCTGCAAAGAAGTTGCAGAGGCTGCGGGTTGCCTCTGCCTCTGCAATTCTTTGCAGAGGTTGTGGGTTGCAGAGCCATGGGTTGCAGAGTTGTGCTCTACACTGTTCCGGTGTCGGAACAGTGCAGCACATGCAATCTTGGCTTTGGAAAATTGCAATTTGGTCCTTCAATGTTTGATTGGTTGAATCGCACTCCCAATTAGTTTTAAACTTTTAATTTTATGCAATTGTATCCCCGTCAAAATTTCAACAGCAACCTTAAATGTGCGCGCCTTTTTTATTTTGGTCTCTAGTTTCCGATTTGTGCGATTTAACCCTTAATTGACCATTGGATTCTCAATTCGTTCAATTTTGGCCCCTGCTTTCGCATAATTGACTTAAAAAATTCAATCGGTCTCCGAAAATTCCATTCTCATCAATTGAGCCGGAATTAAATTCAAGAACTTGGTTTCTCATTGACTAAGCCCTTAATAAAATTAATTTGACCAATTTAAAGTATAATTAAGTCCTTACACTTAATTAAATCCTTCAATTGGATCTTAAATTAATACAATTAAATCGAATCAACCCATAAAAATATAATTATGTCGTTCAACTTAATTTTTACACAGATTTATCCAACGATGAATTATTTTTGCCTTAAATCTGTATTTTCCTCTATTTTTGGAACAAAAGAGATACAACTGAACTTGCGAAAACAACCAAAATTTCCACATTGATTTTTCTACCCACACTGGCTCCTTTTATTTTATTGTTGTCATTTTTCTTTTATTTTGGGGAGTAACCCAAAAATTGGGTTACGACACTCATGTTAGCTAAATTTCGGCGGCCATTGATGAAATTTGATTATGAACTTTTTATTTTATGTGTGAGAGTGATTCTTGCATTCTTTAGTTCGAGAACGAACTGAATCCGACTTATCAAAGATTAACTGGCTTCGTGGCATCATTCTACTCAATCCAATAGTGTTTGTGCCTTAGGGCAGGTTTCTATTGTGTCACACTCCTATCAGACCTATTTCGGTTTTCCGGGATCAGATCTCATTCTTGGTTGTAGATTGCATGACCACGTGATCAAGAGGTTCACATCACCAATCATATGAAATATGCATAGGAAAACAAACATAGTCATTCATCATATAAACTAAATAAATGGAAGAATCACAATTCTTGAAATCCAAAGGTTTTTTATCCTTGCAATCAAGGAGAATAGTTTAACCTTGCATATCTATTGAACAACTAGTTAAAAAATAGAAGAATGCTTGAATTCGGGTTTTTGGAAGAGAATATTTGTGTTTATCTTTTCTACCCCCCCCCCCCCCCCGGTCTCTTCTTATTTGCTTTCTCTCTTTTTTTATAGCCTATGAAACCTTAGTCTCTAATTTACAAAATAGTCCTCCCTTAAGTGGGAGTTTTACATTTAAATATTTTAATAACTATTTTTCATAAAGAAGAAATAGTCTTGCATGAAATGTTCAAGCTTTGAATTAGAGGAGATAAATTGCTGAAATAATGACTTGCATATCGGTTTGGATGTTTTAGGATGTAATTTGGACTTATTTTTTCACAAAACTTATCTGCTAGTAGAATTCATGTGTCATCTTAGAAAACTCATATCTCTCTCATATGAGCTTATTTTCGACCTAAATTTGCTACACTAATAAGGCTTTGAGTTAGCAATCCACCAAATTTGAGTTTGCATCAAATTGACTTTTATAACTCAAGTTATTCAAGTGGAATGGATGAAGGTCAACATTGGCAGAAAACAATATTTGATTTTGAAGGCTACGATTTCCATGCTCTTTTTTTTCTTTTCATTGATGTCTAGAAAGGTGTGGATGTTAGTTTTCTAATTGCACTAGAATCACTTCATTTTGACATCAAGAGCTCAAGCTCTGCATAAAATATAGATTAAAGGTTAAATCTGTCAATTACCTTTAATTTACTCTTTTTTTAATCTTCCATCAAAAAATAACTTCAAAACATCAAAAAGAAAGAATATTAAGGCATTTTATATATAAAACATAGACAAAACACTAGGTAAATATGGATAAAACTACCGAGAATATGGTTGCATCAATCTAAATTGGCTAAATGAGATGACTAAGCATTTATTTTTGACAGACTAGGATATACCTGTAGCAAATCAACAAAGTAAATAATTTAGTTCTCAGGGTTAATAGGCATTCAAAGTCTTAGTATTGTTATATACATTACTTCAAACATATCATCGTCACATTTTAATATAATGTAATAATTTATTAAATTCCTTTTCTTTTATAATCTAAGAATTTGATTAACAATTAGATATGTGCATATGATATGTGCATCATATCACCATCACCATACACCCATGTCCTAGTAGGCATCAGTGAGTAAGTGGGGGGATATGTGGATCATGGGGAGACATGCCACAGTAAGTTATTGTTTAAGTTGTGCATTTAAGTAGTGGGTTTAGTGTCTTCTTTTTATGCTTGTTTTTCGTTGTTATGTAGAATGTGTGTGGGAATCATGCACCTATCAATTTTGCCCATTATTTCTATTTTGTTGTACCAGTTGTTTTACTTTTCCCATGGTTTGGCTATAAATAGTCAATTGAAATGTAATGGGAGGGTATGAAAATATTTAATCAAATATTTCTTCACTGGTTCTCATTCTTCTTCTTTTCTTAAATTACTTCTATCAATTGGTATCAAAGCCTCTCCTAGAGACTAGGAACAAAAGTAATATTAACTCTTACAACGAGGTCACTAAAGCCTTGGCTCAGCATGAGTCTCAATTCGATCTTCTTAAAACTCAACATGAGTCTCGATTCGATCTTCTTAACAACAATATGAATCAAGTCATTGTCACCCTCCAAAACCTCCAAAATGCCATCACTAAATTACAGACTTTTTCATTACGACACAGTTCCACTCAACCCCCCCCCCCCCCCCCCACTCATCCAAGATATCCATCTTTCACCAAGGGAGAAAGCTCCCAATAAAGTTGCCCACTAGCGTCTACTTGTTCCTTTGCAAGCAAGCATCTGACAGAAATCACCATCAGCTTAAACTTTCATTTCCAAAATTTGATGGTGATGATCCAACAGGATGGGTCTATAAGGCGAAGCAATTTTTTGACTTTCAGAACATTATGAGTGATCAACAAGTGCAACTCGCTTCCTTTCACCTTGAAGGATTTGCATTGTAATGTCACCGTTGGTTGACTAAGTACCAGGGAACACTCACCTAGGTTGAGTTCACATCATCACTCCTCTAGCATTTTGGGTCGACTGAAATTAAAGGATCCCTCTGAAGCACTAACTCGTTGCAGGCAAGTCACAACAGTAGCATCGTAGCAAGAAGCTTTCAAAGGGATGTCACATCATGTGGATAGGTTACCAGAGTCATTCTTAGTTAAACATTTCATTGTAAGACTTCATAATGATATTCGTCTGTATGTCAAAATCAAACAGCCAAAGACTCTAAGAGACATAATTAGAGTTGCTTGACTGGTAAAGGAAAAATATCTTCTACAACGAAAAGGTAATACTTGTGTTTGATCATCTATAATTTCTCGGTCCCCACCAACAACAACCAGCGATGTATTGGGCCCACCATTACCCTCCAAATTCATCAGCACCACCGTACATGCTCCAACCTCATTTAGAAGATCACAAACCAGGACGCATGTTATAGACATGAGAAGGGCCTTTATTTCGATTGTAATGAAAAATCATATCATGGCATTGTTGTCAGAGGCCACAACTGTTTATGATTGAAGGTTCACCACCAAGTGAAACCAATGCCAGTGAGGACTGTAAATTCAAAGTTAAACCCGTGGAATCCTTTCCAGAAATATCATTCCATGTTATTGCTACGACTGAGCACCAGTAAACTATTCGTGTGCTTGGAAAATTGAAGGACAAGGATGTCATAGTGTTGATATATGGCAGAAGCACCCATAATTTCATCAACCAATCCATTGTCTACCAAGTTAGGCTACAAGAAATTTAAGATAAGACATTTCAGGTGATGGTTGTTAATCATCTCAAGATTGTTTGTAGAGGACGGTGTCTTCCTCTTTCAATACTTATTCAAGGTCATGTTATCACCACTGATTTTTATGTCTTACCTATTGCTACTTTCCATGTGGTTTTAGGGGTTCAATGGCTTGCAACATTGAAATAGATTACCGGAATCTCACAATGACTTTCATAGATAGTGGGACCAAATGTATGTTCCAAGGATTAGGTCGTTCTGGATTGGAGGCCTTATCTAATAGGGACCTTTTAAACCTGTAGCAAACAGGGTTCTTTCTCCAAATTACTATGTCCAAGGAAGTCAGCTCCATGAACATTTATTCCAGCGATTTCACAGCAGTCCTTGAAAAATTTGCACATGATTTTGACACATTGCCAACCTTACCACCTAACCATAGATATGACCATCGGATTCTACTTCAACCCACAGCGAACCCGTTAGTGTTTGTCCATACAGGTACCCATACTATTAAAAAATCAAGATTGAAAATATGGCAAAAGAACTTCTCGAATCTGGTCTAGTTCATCCAAGCAACAATCCATTTTCCTCTCCAGTTTCATTGGTGAAAAAGGCAGATGGAATGTGGAGATTTTATGTCGATTTTAGGGCACTTAATCACAAAACAATGAAAGACAAGTACCCCCATTCAAGTTATTGATAAGCTATTGGATGAACTGCATGGGGCCAGGTTTTTTACAAACCTTGATTTGCGTTCTAGGTACCACCAAATTCATGTTCATGAATCAGATATCCAAAAGATAGCATTCCACATAATGAACGCCACTACGAATTTGTCGTAATGCCTTTTGGTTTTATGAACGCTCCAACCACTTTCCAGGGTCTCATGAATGATTTGTTCAGACCCTATGACACAAGTACATCATCGTGTTCTTCAACCATTTTGATCTACTCGAAAAATTGGGATGACAATCTTTCACATATATTTAGTGTTCTAACAATTTTTATAAATTAACCATTTGTATGTCAATAATCAAAGTATCAATTTGGAGTATTACAGGTGAATTATTTAGGACATGTCATATCAGAGAAAAGGGTGGAGATCAATCCTTCAAAGATACAAGTCGTGGTTGATTGGCCAAAGCCTATGAAAATAAAAGGCATGCATGGTTTCTTGGGGTTGGCTAGATATTATAGAAAATTCATCAGTGGCTTTGGCAGTATTGCAGCACCATTGACTCAATGTTTAGGCAAAGTCAGATTTTATTGGGGACCAAATGAATCCACAACCTTTAACCACCTCTAATAGGCCTTGACTTCACCTCCAGTATTGTTGTTGCCTGACTTTTCTCAGCGTTTCTTCATTGAATGTGATGCTTGTTGCATCGGGATTGGCGTTATTCTCATCCAACAAGGTCAAGCAATAGCTTTCTTTAGTAGGGCACTAAAAGGTTTGACCTTGACACTCTCCAGTTATGAAAAAGAGATGTTGGTCATGTCAAAGCCATCTGAAAGTGGCGGCCATACTTTATGGGCAAGCCTTTCACGGTTAGAATTGATCACAAAAATCTCAAGTTTCTGTTAGAACAACGCATCACCACTCCTACACAGACTCGTTGGCTTTCAAAACTCCTGGTTATGATTATTTGGTGGAATACAAAAAATGCCTAGAAAACAAAGGAGTAGATGCATTGTCCAGAAAAGTAGAATTCAACTTTATAGCAATTTCCTTGCCCCGACTAGATTAGTTGATACGTCTACAACAAGAAGTTTGCCAGGATTCTTTTTATAATACTCTTTCCAAGTCGAATTCAAGTCAAACATGACAACTTTACACTTGTAAAGATAGGGTTTGGTTCAAATGTGGAAAGGTATATTTGAACCCCTCTTCCCCATTAATTCCTTCCATTTTGGATGATAATAACTCTTCCTCAATTAATTGTTATTTCGGGTGCCACAAAACCCTAGCATGAATCTGTGACACCTTTCTTTACCAAAACTTTGACAACATGTCAAAAAATTTCTCCAATGTTGTGATACATGCCAACACTTTAAAGGTTGCTTGAGTTTAGCTAGACTGTTGCAACCCTTATCCATTCCAACTAAAATTTGAACTAATATTTCTATGAATTTTGTGGAAGGTTTGCCTTCCTCGTTGGCCATCACAGCAGCCATGGTCGTTGTTGACCCACTGAGTAGGTATGTCTATTTTGTGGCTTTGAAGCATCAATTCACAACCATTATTGTGACCAAATCTTTCATCATTCATATTGTCAAGCTTCATGGCATCTTTCCCTCCATTGTCAGTAACCGAGGCAAGGTATTTTTGTGCTCCTTTTGAAAAACCTTGTTCCAACTATAGGGTACTAAGCTCAATATGAGCTTCAATTATCATCCCCAATCTGATGGTCAAACTAAACTAAGGTGGTCAATCGCACACTCGAGCAGTATTTGTGATGTTTTGCAAGTGATCAGCCATAGAAGTGGACAGAATGGTTGTCTTGGGAGGAACTTAGTTATTACACTATCATTCACTCTTCCATGAAGATCTCACCATTTGAAGCAGTTTATGGAATTTCCCCACCAAATGTGCTCTTGTATGTACCAGGGACAACTCAAGTCCAAGTAGTGGATGAATACTTATGTGATAGAGATTCAGTTCTTCAGGAGTTACGTCACCAATTGGTTCTTGCCCAAGACCAGATCTGCAAGATGACAGACATCGTCATGAAGTTCATTTTACTGTATGTGATTATGTTTATTTGAAGTTGCAACCATACCGGCAATCTTCTATTTCCTTTCAATGGTCAATCAAATTGGTATCACGTTACTTTGGTCCTCGCCAAGTATTAGTAAAAGTGGGGGAAGTAGCCTATAAACTTGCCTTGCCTACTGGGTCTCAGATTCATAATGTCTTTCATGTGAGTCATCTCAGGAAATGCTTAGGTTCCATGATTACAGTCTCGCCTGAGCTTCCACCAGTGTCGATGACTTCTACAATCTTGTCACAACCTAAGTTAGTGTTGGATCATCGTGTTATACAAAAAGGACAGTATCGACTTAATATATAAGTTTTAATCAAATAGAAAGATGTTGTCGCTGAAGATGCTACGTGGGAAAATCAGTAGTGTTTTTTGAAGACGTATCTCGACTTTGTCCTTGGGGATAAGGATACTTTGAGGGAAGAGGAATGATATGTGCATCATATCACCATCATCATACACCCACGTACATAGTAGGCATCAGTGAGAAAGTGGGGGGATATGTGGATCATGGGGTGACATGTCACAGTTAGTTATGTTTAAGTTGTGCAAATAAGTAGTGGGTTTAGTGCCTACTTTTTATGCTTGTTTTTCATTGTTATGCAGAATGTGTGTGGGAATCATGCACCTATCAATTATGCCCATTATTTTTATTTCGTTGTATCAGTTGTTTTACTCTTCCCATGGTTTGGCTATAAATAGTCAATTGAATTGTAATGGGAGGGTATGAAAATATTTATGCAAACATTTCTTCATTGCTTCTCATTCTTCATCTTTTCTTAAATTACTTCTATCACAATTGCAATATAAATATTATCTCATCCCTTTAACATGATTTTTTTTTGTTCCACCATTCTACCATGAGTATGTATTTCATTCTCATCTTTTATTGCTTAAGCTATCAAGCTAATATTCTATAATGGACATCATCATTATCAAGAATCTGGTGCTCCTTAGTTAAAACCAATGGCAACTTCTCTTATAATCTTCAACAATTATCTTTTCATCAAATCTAGTATCCTTCAGTGGAATCTAGTTCAACATCAAAATCTACCATTCCTCAGCGAATACTAGCTCCGATAGAAATCTGATTTCCTTAAATGGTAACCAACATAATCCAAATTTGGCAATCCCTTAATGAATACCAACTTAAATCAAAATTTTGGTTTCCTTTAGTGAAAACCAAGATAGTCCAAATCTAGTATCCGTTAGAAGATATTAACTTAACCTTTAATATATAACTCATCTTTGACACAAATATTTTAATATCTATGTGTCAGCGTGATTTCATTGTCATATAAATATATTTTTTTGTTATTTGTCGCTATTTTTAATTTGATAAATGAAAAAAATCAGGTTACAACAATTATAAATAATAAAAAAAATCATTAATTATGTCTCTTGAGTTCTTACCGGGCTACTAGAATTGTGGGTTGACTTCTCAAGTTACTCAGGTTTAATAATATTAAAATCATTATATAACCCAGCACATCTAGTCTATAAATGAACGTATCACTTGATCAAGTCGGACCATCACAGCAAGTTGTAAATCTTACTCAAAACTTTTTCATATTAAATAATAGTCTTGGTATACGAATTCTTTCCATATTCTTTAAAGACTAATCAACATCACTTATAGAATTAGATCTACAGATCCGCATTACTTGTATAATCCCTAGCTAAATTGTTTTAAAAAAACTAGAAAACCTTGGAGAAACATTGTGGACCTGGATACAATTTCCTATTCTCCACAGCATCTATTCATGCGTAGCTCTTTACAGGGTGTTGGGTTTTCTATTGTTGCATTGTGGATTTCTTTATTCGGCTGCTTCTTTTATGTGCAAGTTCTCCTCTGTACTTGGCTTCGTAGAGATGCATGTGGGTGCTTCTTGTTGCCTCGAAAAATAGGAGGTTGTATGGGGGCTGGGCTCTTTGAGTTGACATCCATTTAATGCACATCGAGGTTGGCATGTTGCGAGGAATATTCTTTATGGAGTGTAGAACTGTCCTGTTTTTTCTTGGGCATGAAGTTTAGGTTCATTGTGATGGGTTAGTTTGGGTGGTCGTTTTTGGGTTGCATTGTACTACATTTTATATGATAATGGTGATAGATTGATAGGCAATGTATTATTGTAGAAAAAACAAGATGGAGTTAAAAAGGCAGCATAAAAGATAAATTTGTTTTTTGCTCACAAAAAATTATGACTTTTTTTTATCTAATTAGGTTTCATACTTATATTATTTAATGAAAATATTCACTTCTATCTTCAAACCTTCTTATTATCTAGTCTTTATGTATTAGTTCAATGTTCAACTACTTAAATTATCTTGAAAAAATATATTAGTTGTTTTTATTGTGAATTACTTTTGGTAATAAAGCATTGGTTTCTAATATATTTGATGACATCGGGAATGCAAAACTTTTTTGGTACACCTATGTTTGGGAATACACATATTTCTGCAGCTTGCATAAAATCATACAAATCTAACCCTTCAATATCCCTTATTTTGGTTTCAAGTGTTTCCATCTTGTACTAATTGACATCATCATATGATTTAATCTTGTGAAACTCATTGAAAAAGGCATCTACAACTACAAGGGTTAGTGTCATAAATGTTGCATTATACTTTGATTCCTGACTCTGTTTGCTTATCCTTTTTTCGAGTTGCAATGTTGGTTAAGTCTGAGAAAAAGTAACAAGTTAATCAAACAAGCCTTCACAAAAGGTATTCATGAGCATTCTCTCTAGCAAGTCAGTGATACAAGCCATGTTAACATTCAGGGCATCCAATTCTTCTTGAAAATAAGTATCCTAGTGAATATGTTCTTTATCTTCTATAATTCTCTGTTTTTATTGGGTGTGTAGATTCTATGAACTTGAGTCTTTTGGGGACCTATATTTCAACCTAAACATGAATGTGGTGATTTACAAAATAAATGTTAGATCAAATTCATAATACATATGCTAATGTATATTGGATATGGATTAGCTTTTCTGCACTGCTTCATGACTTCCATGATCCTTCGGCAAGATTTTTAAGTCTAACTGATTGTTGTAAAGGAGCATTTGCCAAGTTTTATTTATCATGGTTTAATTCTAAAGCACCTTAGAAACAAAAGTGGAATGTAACCCTCTAATAAATAATAAAAGAATTCATACATAGTTTGAAAAATCAGAATTCAAAAGCCATATATACACAACTACTTATAAAAGGCATCTCCTCTATTAACTATGTTTTTAATAAAAGATGTGATAGCATTTATGTGATCTTGATATTGTACAACATCATATTTAATTTGTGTGATCGCACTACCAGAATTCACTATTTTATCAATGAAATATTTATCGATATTATCATGTACTTTCTGTAAGTAATTTTTCCTGACAACCACACAAACAAAAATCTTTTGTCGTTAAACCCTTGTTTGCAATTTCTTTTCTAGTCAATGATTCCCTCGTAATTGAATGTACCGATGGAAACACCAATGTTAATTTCATCATTATATTCTATTGGTGATGTCGTCGATATATATCATTTGTGATTCCATCGTTAACATTTCATCAGCAATTTCATCAGTATCTATCATCGGTGATGTCATCTTTAATATTCCTTTGGTATAGACATCGGTAATTGTGATATTTTAAATAATTACTATCCAACTCTTTGGAAAATACTGACAGAAAGTTTCTTCGATATATTTTTCACTACTATTTTACTTTTTTTCAAAAAAATAAATTGAAAACAAATTAAAATAATTTAAAAACCAAAATATATTTCTAATTAGATAAATTAATTTAAAATTAAAATATTGGTTATATATTATTAAATTTTTAACATTTAGAATTCAAATACAATAAATTTAAAATAGAGGTAGCACTAGAGGAGAAGGAGGTTGGTCAGGACCGCAAGGTCTAGAAGGAGGAGCACATAGATCAGCCTAATATGTTTGCATCTGCATAATTATTTGGCACAATAATTCATTTATCTCAACATGAAGTTCTATTGTCTCATCACACACTTTCTTACCTAAAATCACTTAGAACTCCAAAGTTTACGTGAAAAAAAAACGATTTCAATATGTTCCAATGGTCATAACACTATGGGATGCCTGCAAATTCTTAGTTGTAGAGTTATCGAGTCCATATACCAAATTCTATCGAGTCCACCAGACAATCCTACCTCCAACCACACATTTGGATTGAAATTTGGATGTGTCGAAGGATCCTCCATGTATTTTGCCTTCAAACTTCAACCAGCTATTATATGTTTTCTAAACAAAATTAAAAATAGTAAAAAAAAAATACAATAAAATAGTAACTTGAGAAAAAAAATTGAAGAATACCAACATACCATGAGTTGATGAGTCGACTATCCATAAACTACTGCTACACTCTTTTTTAGCGGTCTCTACTTTGCACATGCGTCTCAACAAAAAACTTCATCGGTAATGGATCATGTTCAAGACTTATAGGCTGCAAAATAAAAATAAAAACATTGTCAGTAACAGATATTAAGAAAAAGAACTGTAAACAAAAAAATTAAGTAATTAAATAACATTTACCATGTGTTTCACATGCGAAACGAATGACATTAAGTTGTCGGTGTGTATGGTAACGGAACCTAGAAAACACTAGTTCTGGTTCTACTCACCAGAATGTGAGTGTTGCGTGAAATACTCGGATGTCACGTGATTAATGTAATCTGTGCATATTGCCTCTGAGATGTATGGTGACGAATTTCTTCTAAACTACCATATACTTCTAGTCTAGAAGCTCCTTTACTCACGCATATGTTTTTTTTTCTACGCCTCATACTAAAATCACACAATCTATATGATACAAATGAATAATTTGTTAGTAAATGAAAATAAAATTATTGTATATGATAAAAAAAATCATTTAATGTTATTGTATTATACAAAATTGCCAATGAATAATATAAATTGCCAATGTCAACGAAATTACCTAGTTGCAACGTGATTCTCCCACACCCTTCTTGCTTAATGTTTTTCGATAAATGAAAACAAATTTAATGGTGGAAACAAAGAAAAATAAAAACCCACATTGAAAGGTCATTCTTCGATTCGGCCCGGTACTTGGATCCCATTATGAAGGGACACCACCCTCGACTTTGCAAAATAGCACTTAACGACCATGTGTCATGAGTAGATACATGTGCCTTGGTGTATGTTCATCATCAGCACCTAAGAATTCATGGTCCTCAGAATCACTGCTAGGATAACTAGCAGTGATCCTACCCTCACGATGCACAATGGATTTTATTCTAGTCATCTACACATATTAATGAATAGTCTAAATTAAATGGTTCCTACATTTAAAAAATATTTGGCAAGGCCTTTCTATATGGGAGACCACCCAAAAATTACAAACCCGCAAATACACATCATATATACCCCCATAAACCAGTTGATTTTATTCATTTTCTTCAAACAATTTTGCATAATTCAATTTCATTGAATATTTTTATTTATATTTTATAATATTTTTTAGATAACTTGTAAGGATATTGACATAGAAAAATACATTTTTAAAGATGGTTCTCTATTTTATCTTAATTCCCCCTTAATTTATTATATATATAAAAATCCAATATGCATATTAAAACTTAAAATTTAAACATGAACTTGGTATTTGTGATTGAAGTAACCTCTCTTCATTGGGCTAGACTTTTGCCTTTTTAATGACTATATCGGTATCTTGATTGTTAACTTTAATGATTTTGGTTTAATGAATGTATTCCCCTTTCCTCTCGAGGCTCCACTATCCTAGAGTATTATGTATCATTTAATAGCATTTTGGCCTTTCTAGTTTTATATAAAATATATTGTCAAGACTAGCATAAATACATTATAAATAGCCTTTTTCTCAAACTTTAAATTTCCATTTAAGCATATAGATCCATAAATAATTTTTATGTATAGTCATTATTACTTTCCTAATAGAGAAATAAAACACTATACATGATACCATTGCAACATCTTAAATCAAAAAAGAAACCTTCAATAAACTCTATAAAAAAATAATAATTGAAAATATTATCTAAAATATAAAAAATTAGAAATCAAATGAACCAAACTTTCAAGTGCAATGTTTATTCTATCATATACTTTTTATTAAGAATTTATCACTTTTATGTTCTTGTATTTATATTTTCTCTTATATGTTTGCTTGTAACTTTTTGGACAAAAATGTCCCTCAAAGTATCCAAAGAAAATATAATTTTAATACATTAAAAATATAATTTTAATTTTTAAAAATAAGATATTTGAAGAAAAAAATATTAAAACATCCCAAAAAATAAAATAACCTATAAAAAATATTTAAAAATAAACTAAGAAACAAATATAACAAGAATTTTATAAGTTTGGTTGTTTTATTTTATATATTACAAGTTAATTGTAACCTACCCCACCCCACCCCTATAAAACAATTTATAAATTAATCTCTATAATTTTGGAAACTAGTCATGCTATTTTAAAAGTTTTTTGGATGCGAGTAAATCTACCTAAAACTCCGACTATCTCAGATTCTTATAAGGAATACATGTCCTGATTTGAACTTGAGATTTGTTGTACAGATTGCAAGTTTTCTATCATCACGTCATGCCTATAGCATAACTAGTTTCCAAAACTTTAGGGATTAATTTATAATTTGTTTTATAGTAACATGTTTCATCAAATGGACCACCAGGTGGTTCTTCACTGTCGATGATAAACAATTCAGAAAAAAATATAAAAACATCCCCGAACCTTGGTGGTCATAGTGGATTGCGACACTTGTCCAACGAAATGTGGGGCGACGGCAAAGCCAAAAGCAAGGGGGGCATGCGAGCAAAAACGTGAGAGTGACATGTCATAAAGAAACCCTCGCGCCTTGCCTTTTGAAAATGATAGATATTATATTATACTTTCGACCCATAGAACGACAGGTCACATAACAACAAGGCCTCCACTGAGTGGTTTTTGCTTTGCTTTTTCTTGTAGACGGGACACCCCGCCTATTGGTTCCATGATAGCACGTGCTCTCACGTACTGTTCAATGTGGGCCACTCACATTAGGCATGAAATTTATGTGTATATTAATTTGGAGTATTTGAAACTTAAGTATATGTTTTAAATTCATAATTATGTGTATTAAATGATTATGATTTTTGGGTTTTGAATTTTCATAACCTTTAAGTTTATTTTTTTCTTTTATAAATAGATCCACTTATCTTGTATTCTTGGAACTTGAAAAAATATAAAAATTCATAATAACAAATGTATTTTTTTCTCTTGTCTCTTTTAATTATATTTTGAGTATCTACGTTCTTATATGTTAATTTTTTTACAATTCCTGAAGAGCGTATATTGCAAGTTCTATAATAATTAAATAAATTAAATGTAGATCCTAAAGAACTAGTATTTCTAAAGATAAATAAATAAAAATCTTAAAGGACTGGTTTTTTTTCTTTTCTTTATATTCATGACTTTATTTAATATGTTATTTTTTTGTTTTTATAGATAAAGATAATGTCAAATCTAGTGAAACTTGAATTTACCACTTTTAATATCTCTGGGAATAATTATTTGTCATAGATCCTCGACGTCGAGATTCATCTAGAAGTTATAAATCTTGGAGAGACCATAAGAAAAAATAACACATCCTTACAGGATTGTCCAAAAATAATTATTTTTATTTATCACAATCTCCATGAAGGATTGAAAAAGGAATATCTCACAATAGAAGACCATCTTATTATGTGGTGAAATCTAAAAGAAAGATATGACCACCAAAAATTTACCATATTTACTCAAGCTCATTATGATTGGTTACACTTAAAGTTGCAAGATTTTAAATCAATTGGTGAATATAATTCTACTCTTTTTAAAATTACCTCACAGTTAAGGTTGTGAAGTGAAGAAATCATAGAAGACCCAAAGTTAAGGAAAACATTCTCCATTTTTCATGACTCAAACATTGTCATGCAACAACAATACAGAGAGCATAATTTCAAAAGGTACATAGAATTAATTTCATGTCTTTCGTGGCTGAATAAAATAATGAGTTTTTGATGAAAAATCATCAATATCATCCCACAAGTTCTAAACCATTCCATGAAATGAATGAAACTTTTTTTTTCAAAAGACGGGAAAGAGCCAAGAATATAGGAACAGAAAAAAAAAAAAAAAAGAGATATTACTTCTAAAAGCAACTCACCATACCACCTGAAGTGGAGACACAATGAACTCAAACAAGAAAATGACAAGAATTTGTATAAACTGGAAGATAAGTGTCATAGGTGTGATATGCATGGTCATTGGTCATGTACCTGTCGTACACCAAAATATCTTATATATTTACATCAAACCTCTCCAAAATAAAATACAGTTGAGACTAATTTTATTCATAAGGATTATTATGAATATCATAATGTTTATCTTGATGTTAATACTTATCTTGATGTTTCAAATTTCTTTGAAAACTCAGATAAGACAAAAAATATTCTTAGTGGTGGAATCATTAGAGATGATTAATAGATTTTATTTGTATTAAAATATTTATGTTATTATATTTTCAATGGTTTAAGTTAAATAATTGACATTAATTATATTTTGAATAGTGGCATGACTTTTCATGCTGAAGATTTATGTCTAGCAGAAATTGCAACAATGCACACAATTTTTAAGGAAAATATAAACTTTGAATATTTGACATTAACCAAAGCTAGTGTCACTACAATATCAGGTCCAGAAGATATGATTAAAAGCTCATGAAAAACTAATATTTTGTTACCAGATAACACAAGACTAAGCGTCAAAGATGTATTATATTCACCTGAGTTTAGAAGAAATTTACTCAATTTTAAAGATATATGTGCTAGTGGTTATCATATTACAACAACAGATGAAGATATAAAAGAATATTTTTATATTATCGCACGTATTTCAAGCCAGATGCTTATGCTTGAAAAATTACTCAATTTCTCTTCTAGAATTTATTATACAATCATGAAATCTATTGAAACAAACATTGTGATGCATCACAAGTGTTTCAACCCAAAACAATTTATGTTTTGGCATGATCAACTTTGGCATAACCCAATTTTTGGGTTACTCCCCAAAATCTACCAAAAAATAACAAAAATAAAATAAAAAGGGGTCGGCGTTGGTAGAAAAATCAATGTGGAATTTTTGGTTGTTTCCGCGAGTCCGATCGTATCTCTTTTGTCCACCAAAATAGAGGAAAATACAGATTTAAGGCAAAAATAATTTATCATTTGATAAATCTGTGGAAAATTAAGTCGAGAGATATAATTATATTTTTACGGGTTGATTTGATTTAATCGTCGACCAATTTAAAAGTGTAATTATGTTTGGGAATTAATTTAGGATCCAATTAAAGGATTTAATTAAGTGTAAGGACTTAACTATACTTTAAGTTGGTCAAATTAATTTTATTAAGGGCTTAATCAGTGAAAAATCAAGTTCTTGAATTTAATTTGGGTTCAATTGAGAAGTTGGGAATTTTCAGAGACTGAATTGTATTTTTTCCAAGCCAATTATGCAAAATCAGGGGTCCAATTGGAAACAATTGAGAGTTTAATGGTCAATTGAGGGTCAAATAGCATAAATTGGAAGTCAGGGACCAAAATAAAAAAAGGCGCGCAAATTTGAGGCTAACATTGAATTTTTCATGGGGACACAATCGCACAAAATTAAAAGTTTAAAACTAATCGAGGGTGCGATTGAACCAATTAAAAATTGAGGGACCAAATTGATTTTTTCCATCTCCCCGCAATCCTCACAGGCGTGACTGCACTGTTCAGTCACCTGAACAGTGCAGGCACGCCACCTGCAATCACAGGCGACAACCCTTCGCTACATGCCATGGGTAGCCGAAGGGTTGCCTTTCAAACCTATAAATACATGCATGAAATGCATGCAGTAGGGGGGCAGAGGAGGAGGAGAAGAGAGACAGAGAGAAAAGAAGGGAATTTACGTGAAAAAAGATCACAGAATAAGCAAAGGATTGCAGAGCAAAATTTGCATAATCTCCTTGCCCACGCTGCAGCTACTCTCCCTCTGCCAATTCGACCCTCTCTCTCACTAAAAAAACCAGAAGCCTTTCTCTCTCTCACCCTCTTGGTTCGGTAACTCCAGTCATCACCATCATCTCTGCCTTCACCCCAGCAGCACGGCCATCTTCTCCGGCGAAGCAACGGGACCAACAGCCACGACAGCAACGTGACTAGTGCATCTTCCGACGTCCACTCCGGCCACCACAGTCCATCATTTTTTACGCCACCATGACAGGGAGAACCACCTCGACCTCCTCTACCCAACGATGCTAGCAGGTAAGCCTCTCGTCATGGTCGACTATTTTACTGTTCATTGTCTTCTTCCTCACGCGCGCTGGGGAAGTGACTCCCGTAGGGTTGTTGGGCCGGGTTTCAGTCCCCGGCCCAGCTGCCAAAGTCATGGGCCTCTCGGCCCATCAGGGCTGGACAGTCCAGTCCTGCCCAAGTTTATCATAGCTGGGCCCTTGGCCCAACATGGCTGAGCCGGCGCATTTAGATGGGCCCGACCCGATTTTTTTTTTATTTTTTTATTTTTTTTTAAAAAAAAATATTACAAAAAATTGCATTTTATAAAAGAAATAAAAAAGTTTTGTTTTCGTGCATACGGCCGGATTCCAAAAAAAAATCCATCATATTTTTTTCATTAAAAAATATTTTGCATCTTCCTTACGTTTTAAAAAAACAATTGGATATCGTAACCGGTTTATGATTATCCTTGGAATTTGGCCAAAATATCAAAAATAATTTTAAATATTTTTGTTTTATCTATTAGGGTGTAAATTTACATTGTAAAGTACATCCATGGATAAAAAAAGGGGTTTTTAAACTACGGTGTAAATTTATATTGTAAAGTACATCCGTAGATAAAAAAGATTTTTACTACGGTGTAAAATTACATTGTATAGTACATCCGTAGATAAAAAAGGTTTGTGACTACGGTGTAAAATTACATTGTAAAGTACATCCGTAGATAAAAAAAAAGGTTTGTAACTGCGGTGTAAAATTACGTTGTAAAGTACACCCGTAGACAAAAAAAATTGATTTTTTGAAAATGCAATGCAAAATTTTTAACTTAGAAAAACAATCAAACAACAATGCAGCTTACCTTAGGTAGGGTGCTATGGGGGTGATGCGCCTTCTCCTTGCACAACAAGTCCCCTTACCTAGACTCTCGCAGACCATTAGGTTCCTAGTGACCGTAATACTAGGTGGCGACTCCTTAGAATTATAGTCGTAAATTTTACGGCTATTGAACATCTCTATTTTCACCGCGCGCCGTTGTCTCTCCAGAGAGGGATGACGGGGCGCGAAACGCGTAAAAAAAATCGTTGTCGCGACAGACGGCGACTCCACTGGGGACTTGCTGGACTAAGCTTTGTTTGTTTGATTCTTTATTCTTAAGTTTGTTTTTGCACGCGTTTTTACTGCTTTAACATGCATTTTTACTGTTTTAGCATACATTTTAATTTCCTGAGTAAACCCAATTTTAAGTTAGGTGGGGATTAGCGGTCTGCCTCATGACTTTCTGTCGGGGTTCAGATTCGTGAAACATCCAACTATGAACTGAGTGTTTACGTGATAATGGCGGTCATACTGTGCCCCAACCATTTCTTGTAAACCCCTACACCACCTTCATGTAAGGTAGTCACTGGCAATTCATAGACCTTTTGAGACCAGATAGAAAACTTACCCCTCATGTAATGACTTAGAACTTGTCTTTGGGTTCGATATGTATATACATACATTTGCATCCACATGTATCCATCATCGTGCATAACATATCATCAACATATTGAAATATAGGTCCCCGAAGAGCTCCTACCACTAGACTCCGGCAGAGAAATATGGAGGATGAAGAGCGTGCACACCTTGATGTTCATTTTCAAGAAGAACTGGATTCTCTAAAAGCTAGCGTGGCTAGTCTTACCAGCTTACTCGAGCAAGCACTAAGAAACACCTCTGGCGAGGGTCCTTCAACTAGACCTGTAGCGGGTGCTCAAACACAAGGAATTAACCACCATGAAGAGGTGATAGGAGAAAGGTTTCAAGATCCGCAACAGAACCCAGCTTTCGTACAATCAGCAGTGTCGACACCTGCGCCAACCCCAACTGTTATAGAAGCATCAGAGGGTATTGACCAAGATAAGATGGCGACGCTGGAAGCCAGGATAAGAGCCATTGAAGGGGTAAACTTATATGACCCAGTACAAGCTGCGGAAATGTGTCTAGTCCCGAACGTTGTAATACCAAAGAAGTTTCGTGTCCCTGAATTTATCAAATACACCGGGACACAATGCCCTATCACTCACCTAAAATCATACTGTAACAAAATGGTGGAAGTAGTGCATGATGAAAAGATACTGATGCATTTTTTCCAAGACAGTTTGAGTGGGGCAGCATTGAATTGGTACATGAGACTAGACAACACCAGGATCCGTAGTTGGAAAAATCTGGTAGATGCGTTCATTAAGCAATATAAGTACAACATGGACATCGCTCCCGACAGAACATGTTTGTCCAATCTGGAGAAGAAAGACAAAGAAAGCATAAGAGGGAATATGCTCAGAGATGGACAGATCTTGCTGCACAAGTACATCCCCCGCTTCTAGATAAAGAGATGGTGACATTGTTCGCCAACACGCTAAGAGCGCCCTATTACGAACATGTGATGGTCAGTTCAGCACAGCAATTCACGGATGTTGTAGCTGTGGCAGAGCGAATAGAACAGGGAATTAGAAGTGGCAGAATTTCTACACCTGTAGAGAAAAAGGACTTTGAAGGCAAGAGAAGAGATGCCGAGCATTTTGAAGATGACTATAAGGGTAGGAACAACCAATTCCAAAACTACCATAACACTTCATCTCAAATTGCCAATATTAATTTTCAAGCCAAAGATCCACCTAAAAATTTTCTGAAAAGAAATTACGAGAAAACCCAAGATCAGCTACCTCCATTACCATTGCCTTTGAATGAGACATATCAAAACTTGGGCATAGCATTCACACTTGTGGTGCCTTCAAGAAGATGCTCATGCAATTGATTAAACCAGGGTGGATAACATCCGAAGGAAATCTAGGTCCGGCACCCAAGTAAACTTCACGGAAATAGGGTACCAAGTGTCTGCACCATTTCAAGTGAAATCGGCAAAAGCTTTTGAAAAGGGAATGTGCCGATATTGGGAGATGAAGTCCGCTTCCGTGATTTCCTTTTGTTTTGGTCATGTCCGCACATTATATCCATATTTTGATTTGTCGACAATTTTGCTTGTAATGCCATAAGATCTTTTCGTTGTTAAGCAAACATTTCTTTGCAGTGGTCGTGTATTTTCTTGTGTTTATGATGTGTTCTTGCTTTTTTGTCTAAATAACACAAGCACTCCATATACCCTTTCATCCAAAGTATACATGATCCCATGATTTCATAAAGATTTTTGGCAAATCAAAGTCTAGTACAAAAATGAATGCCAATTTGATGTTTATTTAACAAATGTGTTCTGGGAATTCAAAGGATTTCATTGAAAGGTGATTTCATACCACCAAAACCCACACAATAAAGCTAACCTCTTAGCCAAACAAATAATAAAAAAAATCAAAAACTTGTTTCACATGGAAAAAGCAAAGCTTATTGATTTAGATTGCATGTTTTTGAAATAAGGAAAGGCCATCTTTGATATGTCATCACAAAGTCTCAAATATCCCTTGCAGTCCTTATTTGAGCCTAATAATCTTTTCTTGATAATTAACCCCGACAAGGATCACACCCTACACTGGGGGGCAAGTGCAAAAAAAAAAAAAAAAACAGTCCTCAATGACAAGTGACTAGGAGGGCATGCTAGGTCACTATGAAAATCAATCATGAGGGCTAAATGGAGTTCTAAGAGTAAGCACTAAGTGATCCTTAGTCTAAAAAATCCTTAAACAATTTTTGAGCCTACAAATATCTTTTTTCATAACCAGTAACCTAAGCCTACATTACAAGCCTAATAAAGCCCTTTCTAATCAAATACGAGTTATCTAGATCGATAAGCAATGCTTTTCCATTTGAAACAATCCTTACAAATGTTTCACACGACCTGATCGAAGCCTTCCTGACATACGAGACTTGCAAATATCATTTCACATTCTTGTCAAAGTCAACATAAAACTTGACAATTAGATCACTTGAACTCTTTCGAGAACAAGTTTGTTAAACAAACATCAAAATGGTTTTTGTGCTTGGAATGACTTTGAAATTCCAAAAGTTTTACATGAAAACAATTTTTGCAAATAGCCATCCCTTTCCTGCAAACACTTGTAGCCTAAAACACTGGTGTGACATGACCCGACTGGGGCAATCAAAATGGTTTTTGTGCTTGGAATGACTTTGAAATTCCAAAAATCCCACATGAAAACACAATATTTGCAAATAACCAACCCTTTCTTGAAAACACTTAGAGCCTAGAACACTTTTGGGGCATGACCTGACTGAGGGCAATCTACAAATGCAATTGAAGCTAGCTTCATCATTCAATTTCAAAGAATTTGGATCAAACTCAGGGGGGCATGTTGATATGAAAGATCTATCATCTCTAGTGGTCAAAATCATGAAGTTGACTCCATAATTCCTTTTCAAAGAATCTGGATCAAACTCGGGGGGCATGTTGATATGGAAAATCTATCATCTTCAGTGGTCAAAATCATAAGTTGCTGCTTGAGTATGCAGAAGCGAGAAGCCATCAAATCCAGAAGTCCATATCCCGGAAAAGAAGGTCAGGAAGAAGAAAGGGGACCTATATCTCTCAGGTAAATATACATGTATCATCATGCATTGCATCCCCATTGAAAATCTAAAAAATATTTTGGAGGGATTGTAATTTACGAACCTTCATTCATTTTATGTGCACGCTTTCAAGCTCTTACCTCTTTGAAAATGCTTTCCAGCTTTATTTCTTTCTTGATTTTGGATGTCATCATGCATTGCATCCCCATTGGGAATCTAAAAAATGTTTTGAAGGGATCGTAATTTACGAACCTTCATTCATCATTTTGTGTGCACGCTTTCAAGCTCTCACCTCTTGCATTTCCTTGAGCATGCTTTTTAGCTTTATCTCTTTTCTAATTTTGGGTGTCCTCATGTATTGCATCCACATTTTAAGATCCATACAAAAACAAGTGCGTCTCACTGTCACGGGAATAGACAGAGAGCGATTGGAAGCCTTATGCTCCGCCCGCGGTGCTAAACTCTAAACTAAAGTTCCGCGAGAATAGAGTTTGTTCTATGGTCCGAAGAACGCTCAGAATCCGGATGAGTTGACTCAGGCACAGATCCATTTTCCCTCTGCCTCGGCGTCACTCCAATAGCCGATGTCATCATTAGGGCAAACGATCTCTTTTCTAATTTTGGGTGTCCTCATGTATTGCATCCACATTGAGAATCTAAAAAATGTTTTGGAGGGATCATAATTTACGAACCTTCATTCATCATTTTGTATGCACGCTTTCAAGCTCTCACCTCTTTCATTTCCTTGAGCATGCTTTTCAACTTTATTTGTTTCTTGATTCTGGGTGTCATTATGCATTGCATCTCCCTAGCGATCCTAGAAATGTTTTGGAGGAATTGTAATTTACAAACCTCTACTCATCATTTTGTGTGCGCCTTCGAGCCCTTACCACTTTCACTTCCCTAAGAGCGCTTGCGAGCCTTTCATCATAACAGATAGAGTGTTTTTCAACCCTATCCCTTTTTTTATTTGAGTGCGCTTTCTAGCCATCAATCAACTCAGATGGCATACTTTTCAGCCCTATCTTAGGATCGTGCGCTTCTTAGCCATTCCTTTCCTGTCATTTGAGTGAGTTTTCCAACCCTCAACTATCAATTAGGATCGTGCGCTTCTTAGCCATTCCTTTCCTCTTATTTGAGTGAGTTTTCCAATTCTCAACCATCATTTAGGACAGTGCGCTTCATAGCCATTTCTTCCGTCCTTGTTTAAGTGTGTTTTCCAACCCTTAACCATAAGCTAAAAATAGCGTGTTTTCCACCCCTATTTTTCTTCCTTTTCGTGTGTGTTTTCCAACCACAATCAAGATAGTGCGTTTTCTATCCTTATCCTCCTTGTCGAGTGTATTTTCCAACCTTCGACCATCAATTAAGATAGTGCGCCTTCCAGCCCTATGTTCCCTCCTCTTTGAGAGCGTTTCCAACCCTCGACCATCAATTAGAATATTCCGTTTTCCATCCTTATTCTCCTGTTTGAGTGCGTTTTCCAACCCTCGACCATAGATCGTAGATAGCGAGCTTTCTAGCCCTATATTCCATCCCATGAAATCTTCATCACCACTTTTTGCTTCCATCTGGGCAGGTCGCCCATCACAACAAGATCATCTCTTTGTTTTTACCATCTTCACCATTCTCACTTGGTTGGGTCATCCATTACAATGAGATCATTTTCCTGTGTCATTTACAAATACCATCATCTTCCATCCTTTAAGTGTCCTCCTTAGGCCTCAATCCTTAGGTAGTGCACTTTCTAGCTCTATCTTACCATTTCCTTCTGAGTGCGCTTTATAGCCCTCATTCTCATTTCTGGATGGATCAACTATTTCTTGGTCTCGTAAATCCACTTTTCTTTTTCTTTACAATGCTTACTATCTAAAGTCTTTTATAAGACTTTAGTCGTAAACATTGTAAAGAGGGGGGCAACTGTCATAACCCAATTTTTGGGTTACTCCCCAAAATCTACCAAAAAATAACAAAAATAAAATAAAAAGGGGTCGGCGTTGGTAGAAAAATCAAAGTGGAATTTTTGGTTGTTTCCGCGAGTCCGATCGTATATCTTTTGTCCACCAAAATAGAGGGAAATACAGATTTAAGGCAAAAATAATTTATCATTTGATAAATCTGTGGAAAATTAAGTCGAGAGATATAATTATATTTTTACGGGTTGATTTGATTTAATCATCGACCAATTTAAAAGTGTAATTATGTTTGGGAATTAATTTAGGATCCAATTAAAGGATTTAATTAAGTGTAAGGACTTAACTATACTTTAAGTTGGTCAAATTAATTTTATTAAGGGCTTAATCAGTGAAAAATCAAGTTCTTGAATTTAATTTGGGTTCAATTGAGAAGTTGGGAATTTTCGGAGACTGAATTGGATTTTTTCCAAGCCAATTATGCAAAATCAGGGGTCCAAATGGAAACAATTGAGAGTTTAATGGTCAATTGAGGGTGAAATAGCATAAATTGGAAGTCAGGGACCAAAATAAAAAAAGGCGCGCAAATTTAAGGCTAACATTGAATTTTTCATGGGGACACAATCGCACAAAATTAAAAGTTTAAAACTAATCGAGGGTGCGATTGAACCAATTAAAAATTGAGGGACCAAATTGATTTTTCCATCTCCCCGCAATCCTCACAGGCGTGACTGCACTGTTCAGTCACCTGAACAGTGCAGGCACGCCACCTGCAATCACAGGCGACAACCCTTCGCTACATGCCATGGGTAGCCGAAGGGTTGCCTTTCAAACCTATAAATACATGCATGAAATGCATGCAGTAGGGGGGCAGAGGAGGAGGAGAAGAGAGACAGAGAGAAAAGAAGGGAATTTACGTGAAAAAAGATCACAGAATAATTAGAGGATTGCAGAGCAAAATTTGCATAATCTCCTTCCCCACACTGCAGCTACTCTCCCTCTGCCAATTCGATCCTCTCTCTCACTAAAAAAACCAAAAGCTTTTCTCTCTCTCTCTCTGTTGCGATGTCGCGGTCGCACAAATTAATTACCCTAGCTTAAAACACACAAGATAGTATAGAGCAAGCAAGGGGTCGATCCCATGAGGAAGTTTCAAGTCAGATTTTTATGTTGTACGTTATGTGATTGGGGGGGTTTGGTTTGTGATTATCTAAACTATGGCAGCAATTAAACTAGCAAACAAAATCAATTAAAATCGAAACTTATCAAGAAAACAAACCTTGGTCACAAGCATACATCCACCTACGGAAATTAGAACCGATCCTTGAAACAAAAAAATGCAATTTATGTTCTGAAATTTTATCTTTTCTTAACGTGATTAATTAATGGATCCGCCGTATAACTAATCCTAACCAACAAACAATCAAACTGTCCGCACTAATGATTCAATTTAATGGTAGCTTTAAGAACTAGATAATTTCATCAAGATTAACATACAAGTTGTCCGCAACTTGTGTCAATTTATTCATATGTTCTCCCTAAGTTCAATAATGTAGTTCCGCCACAATTATCAAGCTTAGTTGCTTCACAAGTTCATATATCACAACTCCGGTTTTGATATTAAACTTAGCAATAGATTGTTCACAACAATAACTTAGAGTCTGCTCTAGCAATCATCAACAACAATCATAGGAAATATGCATAGGAAAACAATCATACTCATTCATAACATAAACTGAAAATAGAAGGAAGAATAAATCTCACGGTTCTTGAAATCCGAAGGTTTTTGTGTCCTTGCAACCAAGAAAAAGAGTCTAGCCTTGCATGTTTATTGAACAACTAAATAACAAGATAGAAGAACACATGATTTAGGGTTTGGAGGAGGAAGATTTTGTGTTTTCTTTTGTGCTGGCCGCCACTTCCTTGCTCATCTTCTCCTTTATATATGCTTAGAAACCCTAGTGTCTATTTTACAAAATAGTCCTTCCTTAAGTTGGCAGAATTTAGTTGTCCCTTGTAAAATTTATATCTCCTTCATATCACATCGTTTGGAGCTGAAATTTGGAGCGTTTATAGGTCTTGGAGTCCTGAATCCACAAAAATTGAGTTTGCATCAATCGGACTTTTGTAGCTTGAGATATTGAAGTTGGAATGGACAAAGGTCGATATCGGCAGATTGCAAGATTTGACTTGAAGGTTGCGATTTCCATGATCTTCCTTATTTTATTTATTTTTCCCTAGCTTTCCATAAATTTATAGATGTTATCTTTTGAATGTCACTGGAATCACTTCATATCGATCTCTAGAGCTTCCACTCTGCACAAAACACCGATTGAAGGTCAAATCTGTCAATTACCTCCAATTACCTCCTTTTTGCATCTTTCATCCAAAAATGCCTTCAAAATATAAAACAAAGAATATCAAGGCATTTTATACACAAAACATATGCAAAACACTACGTAAATATGGATGAAATTATCAAATAATATGGTCGCATCACTCTCCCTCTCGGTTCGGCAACTCCAGTCATCAACACCAGCCACCCCTCACCACCATTTCATCACCATCATCTCTGCCTTCACCCCAGCAGCACGGCCATCTTCTCCGGCGAAGCAACGGGACCAACAGCAACGTGACCAGTGCATCTTCCGACGTCCACTCCGGCCACCACGGTCCACCATTTTCGACGCCACCACGACAGGGAGAACAACCTCGACCTCCTCTACCCAACGGTGCTAGCAGGTAAGCCTCTCGTCGTGGTCGACTATTTTACTATTCATTGTCTTCTTCCTCTCGCGCGCTGGGGAAGTGAGTCCCATTGGGTCGTTGGGTCGGGTTTTAGTCCCCGGCCCAGCTGCCAAAGTTGATGGGCCTCTCGGCCCATCAGGGATGGACAATCCAGTCCAGCCCAAGTTTATCATAGCTGGGCCCTTGGCCCAACATGGCTGAGCCGGCCCATTTAGATGGGGCCGGCCCGATTTTTTTATTATTTTTTTATTTTTAAAAAAAATATATTACAAAAAATTGCAATTTAAAAAAGAAATAAAAATGTGTTATTTTCGTGCATACGGCCGGATTCCAAAAAAATTTCCATCATATTTTTTCATAAAAAAATATTTTGCATCTTCCTCATGTTTTAAAACAAAAATTGAATATCGTAACCGATTTATGAGTATCCTTGGAATTTGGCCAAAATATCAGAAACAATTTTAAATATTTTTGTTTTATCTATTAGGGTGTAAATTTACATTGTAAAGTACATCCATGGATAAAAAAGGGGTTTTTAAAATACGGTGTAAATTTATATTATAAAGTACATCCGTAGATAAAAAAGATTTTTACTACGGTGTAAAATTACATTGTATAGTACATCCGTAGATAAAAAAGGTTTGTGACTACAGTGTAAAATTACATTGTAAAGTACATCCGTAGATAAAAAAAAGATTTGTAACTGCGATGTAAAATTACATTGTAAAGTACACCCGCAAACAAAAAAAAATGGTTTTTTTGAAAATATAGTGCAAAATTTTTAACTTAGAAAAACAATCAAACAACAATGCAGCTTACCTTAGGTAGAGTGCAATGGGGGTGATGCGTCTTCCCCTTGCACAACAAGTCCCCTTACCTAGACTCTCGCAGACCATTAGGTTCCTAGTGACCGTAATACTAAGTGGCGACTCCTTAGAATTATAGCCGTAAATTTTATGGCTATTGAACATCTCCATTTTCACCGCGCGCCGTTGTCTCTCCAGAGAGGGATGACGGGGCGCGAAGCGCGTAAAAAAAATCATCGTCGCGACAAACTTGAACATCCAAGATCAATAATGATGTGATGAATTATTGAGAATTCACATGAACGTCTTTTACAGAACCTGGAGATTCTTTTACCAAGTGAGAATTCATATGCTCCATGTTCTCAAAATAAATTAATTATCAAATCAAATCAATCAAAGGTTCTTATAGAATCACTTTCTTTTCTAGAAAGAATTCAAGGAGATATGTGTGGGCTTATTCATCCATCATGTGAACTTTTTAGATATTTTATGGTTTTGATTGATGCATCAAGTAAATGATCACATGTTTATTTATTTTCCAGTCAAAATAATATATTTGTTAGATTAATAACACATATTATCATACTACAAGCGCAATCAAGAAAAATTGAATGGACAATACTTATAAGTTTACTTCTAAAGCATTTAATAATTTTTGCACTTATATTGAAATTCATGTTAAACATCTTATTGCTCATGTGCATACTCAAAATGGTCTAGCATAATTATTTAAAAAGTGACTTCAATTAATTGCAAAATCATTACTTATGAAATCAAAAATGCCTATATTTGTTTAGGGACATGTTATTATATAATTCAAATTAGACCAAGTTCTTACAACTTGTTTATGATATACCACCAAATATATTTCATCTTTGAATTTTTGATTATGTGGTATATATGCTTGTATCACTCCTATAAAGGAACAAAATGGGTCCATAATAAATAATAGAAATTTATGTTGGTTTTGATTCTTCATATATTATTAGATTCCTTGAATCTTTGACTAGTAATTATTTTAAGACATGTTTTGAAGACTGACATTTTGATGAGAATATTTTCCTGGCATTAGGGAAAGAAAAGTCAGTGCTTAAAACATGACAATAAATTACTTGAAATAACTCAAAGTTATCTTATTTTGATCTAAGAACAAGTCAATGTGAACTAAGGCATAACTCTTTTTTAGGGGTTGTACTAGTTGTTCCTCCCAAACCTAATACCACTACTATCAATATTAAATAAGCAAAATCCACTAGTAACACTAATACAGTTTCTTATGCCACGTGTGAAGGTCTCTTAACATTGGTTTTCCTCTTGCTAAAATGTACATCTTTGGTCCCTCGTATTGAGTTTTATGCTCAAAGTCTTGTCAACTCTCTTTTATCTACATATATTGTAGTAGCTTGAGCATAAGAGGTAATATCTATCAGTGAGTCCTTTTTAAATTCTCACTTCTATTCACCAAACATATCCCCCTCCTATTAAGGGAATGATCAATCCTCATACCTTTCCTCATTTATTATTCTTTCCTAAAATCAAATAAATAATTATTATTCATCATTAATTATTTTTTCTAATTGTTCTAAATTTTAACTTTTACACCAAGTCTATTATTACATTGTGGTTTATGTAAAACCATGAATACACACACACACTAAAATTTTGATATAGTTCCATTTGAACAATTAATTTCTCAAGTGTTGACATTACATCTCAAATAATATTTAAAGCAATCAAGATCCATACAAATGGATTGTGCCTACAATAATCACTATCAATGATGATTACTATCAATGATGATTAAATATAAATGAAAAACTATATTACTTTTTAAAATAATTTAGAAATACAACTACAACTTAAATTACACAATACAAACATTAAGTTTATATATGCATTACATAATATTTATACTATGCATATCAATAAAATAATAACTATTCAACATTAGTTACAACTGCATCCTTAAACATGTTATGATTTTATAAAATATGATATACATAATTTCTTAACATGGAGTTTGAATCAATGAAAGACATTAAGGTAACTATTCATGTCGGACTCGCAATATACCTAAATATAAGAATAATTATGATAATTGTTTAAATAGTCTCCACCATTTTAAACTTATTTAATTAGATATTGGGCTACATTGTTTTTTTTTTATTTACTTTCTATAAGAGTTTTTGCTAATTTTAAAAATGACGTGGATTATCTCATGATATTTTACTTATCATTCTTTGTTAAATTTGATTTATTTAAAGATATTTAGTTTTTGAGTTAAATTAGTATAATTGATTGAATACAGACATGAAATGCTCACTTCATGATATTTATTTGTTTCATGATTTTTGTTACTTTTTCTTCTATAAGATAATCCCAACCTCAGGATCCAAGTTATGGGTTTGGCAAGTTAACCTGGGATGATTTAGTTTTTTTTCTTAGGTTAATTTTTATAATTTATTTTTTACAATTACATCCTTCTATATTGAGTTTTTTAGGGTATGAGTTTCATTTTTTTTTCTCTATTTTCCTTATATGTGGTTTTCAATTTCATGTGTTCGAATATAGGTTTGACAAGTTAATTGAAGTTTTTTTTTATTGTTTTTTTTAATATTTTAATTTTATCTCTTCAACATTTAGTTGATTAGATAATTAAGCTTTGTATTTTATTCAATTTACTTTACATGAGGTTATCCCAATATCACATAAAAATTGCATTTTTTTTAACTTGGGTTAACCCGGGTCTAGATTTTTTTCATTTTAAAACTAAATCCAGCATCCTTCAATATTTGATTTGTTAGGAATTAAGTTTTATTTTTATTTTTATGAAATTATTTTATTCTCATTTAGTTTTTATTTATTATCAAATAGGATCTTGGAACCCTCTAAAAATATTAGGAGAATATCTTTCCATGATATTATTAGTTTATTTTTTTAGTTAATTATTGTCAATTTTGTTTTGTTTTATTTGTCTACTTTTATTATTTTTAATTATAATCAGGCTGATTAAATATAGTCAAGTCGATGACCTGGTCTTAATTTTTCTTACTTAAAAATGATACTCTTGCCTAAACATCCTTTTTCACGTTTGAACCATTCTAGTCGATCCTAATTGGTTTATGATTTCTTCGTTCTCCTGCCATGAGTTGACAAATACAAAAACATGGTGACAAACATTTATTTTTATATATTTAATTGCATCATTTTTAAAGGTTGAGAAATTTATTTGTTAAAAATTAAAGGATTATTTAAATATGAAAATTAATGAAGTTAGAGACATAAAATTTCTCTTCTTTTCATTACATGACCTGGCCTGGTCGGATAGTTGAAGACACGAAACTTTTTCATTTTTATTACATTAATATAGCTATACTATTAGATCTATCATATTTGAGTATTGTAAGTAGAAAGCCCAATACATGGGCTAACATTTGGGAGGCCCAAATTTAAGTTCTACAGGAAATAATATATTGGACAAAAGTCTTATTTGACAAAATTATGACTATTTACATAACTTAAATGTTTATTTATTTTTCAGTGTCGCCCCAAAACCCAAGTGAACGTCGTCGTCGTACAGGATTGGAGGCGTGTTTGGCTCATTAATAAATTGGTTTTTTTAACAGGCCACGACTTGACCGAACCGCAAAACCGTTAGTTAACGACGTGAAAAAAAATAAAAAGAAATAGAATAGTAGGGGGGAAAGGGGGGGAATTGAAAAGAAAGAGAGAGAGGTAGGGTAAGGAGATCCCATCCGCACGCGAGCCGGCAGGCAGATTGAACGGCAGGGGACTGGCGCATGTGAGCGGCTGACCTTTTATCTCCCTTACTCACGTGTATTGCTGCTACGCCCATATATATTTATGTTAATCCAACAAAAAAGCAAATTTTCTATTTGCAATCCTCTCTATGGTAACAGCAGTCATGTCACATCATTTTGTTGTCATGGACGTACGCGTATCACATGGCTATGTTGGGCCTCTGCACTCCTATAACCTTGGCCCGATGGAGTTACTAGCTCGACCACAAGCCCATGATCTTTTAATTAAAATTTGTGAATTCTAAATTATTTTTTATATTTAAATTATGATCTACTTCTGGGTTCATTATGTGAACTTTAATATTAATCATTAATTAAAATAAATTAAAAATAATAAATTATTAAAATATTGCTCAAGTTTTCATAGATTTGGTAAACTGGTTATTTAAATCCTAAGATAAACGCTAAACAATATAATTTGTGTTTTTAATACATTTGGTGGTAAGCAATTTAAAATAAAATTTTATTTTTGAAAAAATAATAATTTATTATTGTTTTTATGGAAGGGAACTGATTTATTTAATACCAAAAATGCACCTCACGTGTAGGTTACAATTTTAACAGTAATAAAATGAGGTTAAAAAATATAGAAACCCCAAATTTAATTGGTAAGTTGTTTTCCAAACATTAAAAAATATTACAAACTGATGAAAGATGTAATTGGCGAGACTTAAATAAAATGTGTATTGGCTATTTTGATCATGATATCAATCCAAAACAAAATATCTTGTACCTACCCAAAACCAAACAACATCAAACATCCACAAAAATCTTGTTAATTTCATGAACTTATATTCAATTTTCATGCAAATTCAAATAAATCACTACATGCTTAAACATAAATCATGAATCACGTTTAATGTCCAAAAAGCAATCACAATCTCAAAGATAAACTCATAATTCAACACAAATAACCACATCATTTCAAAATAAAAACAAACATCAAACAAAATTAACACTTCAAAAAGTCTAAATAGTAAACAAGTAAAGAAGCAATTTTTTCCTAAATTTGATAAAATTTCGCAATATGTCCAAAGAATAGTTTAAGTTTATAGATAAACCTTATAAGGTGTTTGAAATGTCCTAGTATATTGCAATATGGTAAAAAACGTTATTGAGCATTGTCAACTTATTTAACAAGGTCATTTATACTATCATTGTGTGGATTCATGCGCTACCAGTGTTAGAGGGTAGGCACTAGTACATCAAAAACAACTTCTTTTCCTCTCTTTTTTTATGTTTTAGGTGAGATTCACCTTAACCTATTATAGATAACACAATCAATTTTTATTCACTAATGAGGGTTTTTATTGGTTTTGATGATGGTGTTATTCTTATCTTGGTATAGATTTGTTGACTTTATAAGACTTTTTCATGCTACAAATTTGAGGTCATGTCTATTTTAAAACCGAGAGGATGTTACAATTTAAGTCATGTTTGAATTTGACCTTAAGATATTCGTTGACTAGTTTTACGATATAAGGAATATATCATAAATTGTACATTAATTGAGCTAAGATTTTACAAAAAGGCACTAGACACATGGAAATATATTGATGTAAATTGTTAGGTCAAATGGAGTTTGCTAATATAGTATTTTTTAGAGTTAAAGTTACTAGATAAATCTTGTCAAATCTTCAAAACTAAATTGTTATGCATTGTTCAGGACATATCTGGAGTTATAGGTGGAATTTTTATGCTATTTAAAAATATATAGTAGGCCTAGTAATTTGTATATAGATAAGAGAAAAGAATGCCTTTGAAGTAAGTTAAGATTGAAATATGCTAAAAATATGCGAAAATTGGAGATTTAGGCCATATCAAAGAAATTTAGTATGAATAGTGTCATGTTATATGCTCAACAATTTTTAGTGACATAAATAACCTTTGCAGTGTAGGTGTGACTGAGAAGTATCTAAACTTTTATGTGTGGCAAAAGCCCGTCATCTGTCAGTGTGTGTTATATAACAAGGATGCTCATATATTTTGCACTCGATCAACTCTATATTTTCAAGGTAGTACAACATGTAAAAGTTTGAACACATGTCAATTTTCTGATATCCTGGCCCAAAGGGTTCATCATGAATTTGACAACATAGAAGTTCTTTTTCAGCCTATTCCCTTTAGGTAAATGGTTTTTGCCCATTCAACAATTCTATAGTAATCAGTTTGCCACAACCTATAATCTAACTTGATGGTGAACACCTGTTATAATTGATAATTTACTATGATTTATGCAATCATCCCATAGTGGTTCATCACAGTCTTTTAGAAGATCAAAAAACTTGGTCGCATTTGCATTAGGTTCTTCATCTATGAATGAGCATTTACTTGTAACACTCTTATTCATTCTCATTGTATCCATAACAATATTCCTATCATATTTATTGTTAACATCTACAACTTCATGCGCGTTGTTGGAACTAGAAATTGAACTGATAATCTTTTCTACCATGATCTCGTGAGGAACAAATTTTTCTTCGTGTGCATACCAACATAGATATTCCTCTATAAACCTTTTTTTATAGAAGATGTATCGTTTAAACTACTGGATCAATAAACTTTTTACTTTTGTACCTTCTACATGGGCATCTAATTTCTACCTCCATTAATGTTTTTTGAATTAGATATGGAGTAGTTAATAAAACTTAGTGTCCCGTTACGATAATTAATTATACATAACCCTTGGAGTGATTCACGATAAATTCATGAATGATCCTTAATTACTTATATCAAAATTATATAACAATAATCATGTTTTAATTAAATACATTAACTAAACAAATATATTTTTACATAATATAAAATAAACCCTAACATGTGCACATCATAAATCCATACAATAATATGGTAAAAACTATAAAATAAACAACAAACACCTAAAAAAATCAATATAATTCAAAAATATGCAGAATTAATTAACATATTAAAATTAATTTTTTTAAAAATATGATAGATTTTTTTATAACTGAAGAATCCTAAAAATTATCGAATAGAAACACAAATGCTGATAAATTTAGTTTTGTGGTTGCTGAATTTGTGGTGAGTGAGAGGTTGAACTATGATGATATGAGGAGGAGAGGGTGGATGGGGGTTGCAAAGGAAAAATACAAAGAGAGAGAGAGAGAGGATGAGGTGTTTACTTTTTTTGATAACGTTGTTGGTACTTTTGTTACAAATAATGTCATGTCAATATACCTCATAAGTTTTTGAATTTCATTGTAATTTGTTCGGTGTTTGCCACTGACAGTTATTAACATAATTCTTTCATTGGTAAAGGCGTCGATAAAATACAGATAGAAATACTCATTGGGATAGCATATGAAATATTATAACTTTTTTTGTTCGAATTATATGAATTCTTACATTTCAATTATAGAGATTAATTGGGACAGCTTATAAAATAACATTTTGTTAAATAAATGGGGGGATTGAGAAACTGAAGTAGGAATCCACTTTCCATTTTTAACTGATTGTTTTTTTAACTATTCATAAAATTTGCATGAGACCGAACAGGATCGCGTAATATTGGTGGGTACCGAGGCCATCGCACCATGAGTTGGCCACGTGATGGTAGGAGGGCATTTTAAATCACGTGATTCGGTGCGGATTCCACGGACTTACTGACACCTGTACTTTCTCAAAAGGACAGGACAGGGAGAGAAAGCTGTTCCGTCTCCAGAACGTGATTGTTTTTCGAGAGAGAGAGAATCGTTTTATTATCCTCAGAAAATGAAGCAATAGAAAATATTGTTAACAGATCCCCAAACGGATTCCCTAACAAACCCCGTTAGTAAAACAATTGTGCTTTTGCTCTGCTATTTAAATAATAATAAACCTTAACCAGCAACAATTAAAAAAACTGAGGGCCAGCACTGTTCATATGAACAGTGATGGCCTTGTAAAATAGTTATTATTTTTTAAAACATTTATTATTTTAAAATACATCAAGATAATATATTGTTTTATTTTTTAAAAATTATTTTTAATAATAAGATATATAAAAAAAAAACCACATGCAACGCACTACTTGCGAGTTGTTAGTACGTCTTAATAATGTCTCGTCTTTAAAAATAGTAGCTTAAATAGTCACCTTTTTATCAACTCTTTTTTTTTCCAGAAGGGCTGGTTAAGTAGTCTCCTTGGAATTACTGGCTCGTGATCGCTTTATCCTTCATCAGCCAGTCATGTCGAGATTGTTGTGATTAAAATCTTTATCAATTAATAAAAAAAATAGCATCAATTAATCTTGTAAATCAGAAGCAGTCCCACTAAGAACAGGTTCAATTTCTTATTCCAATCTTGTTAAAGGTGTTATTACAAAGCACGTGATAGGGTGTGTTGAAATAAATTTAGGGCATTTAAATTGAGAGATGGCCAGAGGCCCAGCAAGACATTAGAGGCAGGCGAGATGCAACGTGTGCAGGGATGTGTAGTCGCCTTCATGCTTCGTCGTCACAGAAACAACTGGTGGGCCACATGAGTTGACCCCACAACTCACGTGCAAAAATACAAAAGGACATCCACCCTCCTCCTCCTCCTGCTGATGGGGCAGCTAACCTAACCATGCTTTATAATAATATTTATACAATATATATATATATATATATATATAAAACATATACTGGGAGGTGTCTCAATCCATGTTAAGTAAAAAGAAAGGAAAAAGTTGAGACGGTGATGATGATAATTAAATAAATAAATGAACTTATTTTTTCAAGATATTCCAGACTTCTAAATTGATTTTTTTTAATCTTTAATGTTGAAAATGCTTTCCTGTGTACCAAATCTGTGAAATTAAAAAAAAGAAATCTAATATGAAGGATGGCAGTTTTAATAATCTAATCAGAAGCCAAGAAAGTGATAGGTATTTTTATCTAACGCTGGAATTCATCGACCAGCTAATCAATGTTAGTAGTCTGAACTCCTTAAAATTATTATTTTTTCTTAATTTGATCTAATATTTTTAAAATTAGTTTTAAGATACTGTATTTTGATGAGCATTTTCTTCATAAGAGATGATATGATAAAGTAAGTAATTGAAAAGATGTCAATATACAGGAAATGAGAAGCACAATGGAGAAAAGGACAAGGGGTGATTAATTAATTTACCCACGAGAAAAAAATAAAAAAAATGTAGTTAATAAATATTAATAAAGAACAAAACCCCTCCCCCCGAAGGGGGTTCGCTGATTCCCCAAACTGCATGTGATGCTTATTAATTTGAATTATCCAAGCGATAAACACCATATAACGTCATGCCAATCAATATTTATGGATTGAGTTTGTTTTACCTATATTTTATTTATTGTAATGAGTAATAATTTATATTTGATCTAGTTTTGAATACTTTTTATTATTTAACATTAAATAATATATATATATATATATATATATATATATATATAATCCCTCAGATTTTGATGAAATTTTAATCATATCTAGAGTAAACATCTAGCTAGCTCTCGTGAGTTGCAAACGGAAAATGGAGCAACTCAATATCCTTCCCTAAGGCCATCTTTGTTTCATGAAAAAATAGTTTTTTTAAAAATTAATCTTTAAATCTTCAATTGTTTCTTTAATATAAAAAAAACTTTTGGATAACAAAAAATTCTTGCCGCTAAAGAAGATTTTGATTTTTTTATATAGAAAACACTTTTTAAAAGTTATGAAGAATTTAAAACTATTTTGTTATTTGTTGATTATATTAAATTTGGATGTTAATCTATATATTTTATTTTAAATATTTTTTAAAATTTAATATCTTAAAATCTGATTTACTATGATTTTTATATCAAATTTGATCCTTATTCTTTTGATTTTTATATGTTTTTCTCATATTGTTTTTTTGTAATTGAAACTTTTTATTTATCAAATTTGATCCTTATTTTTTTGATTGTTATGTATTTTATTTGAACTAATTTATGAAATTATATTTTTTTAATTTCATCATTTTTAACTTTTTTAATAAGAAAATAAACTTGAGCCAATGATACTCCAAAAAGATTAATTTTTTTTCTATCCTGGTCGCACGAGCTCGTTCTAGGCTTTCAAGCCTAGGTAAACAGTCAAAAGATCTTTTTTATTTATTTTTATTTTTGACTGGATATCTTTTCAAAATCTAATTATACGGTGAAACACATTTAAAATATTGTTTTATTTTTCTATCCTAGTCGCACGAGCTCGTTCTAGGCTTTCAAGCCTAGGTAAACAGTCAAAAGATCTTTTTTATTTATTTTTATTTTTGATTGGATATCTTTTCAAATTCTAATTATACTGTGAAACACATTTAAAATATTGTTTTATTTTTCTACCATGCTAAAATTAAATCAAAACCGTATTCTTACTTTATTCTATTGTATGTAAGCATTGACTTTTCAATTCATAAATTTATTTTTTAACATGTTAACACGTACCCATTTTTCATAATTCAAGATTTATTAGCCGAGGACTTTACCGGAAAAAAGGCTAAGCGAAGGACCGAAATAGCTAAACATTTATTAGTAATGGGCTAGGTGGGCCATGTTCCATTTCCACATAATTAGTGTTGTGGTGAATGGAAGGCCATGTTCCTCTGATTTTTATTACGGAATGAGAAGGATATTGTCACGCCAAGCTGTTTCATTGTATGTATGCGCCGGTGTGAATGCTCGCCATGATTGTCGGGATTAAGAAAATAGTTACATATTTTATTCGGACATTATGGCAGATTCCGGGAAAGAAAGGAGGAAGAAAATGCATAAATAGGAAACATTTAATTAAAAGATTTCATAGTACGACATTCATGCTACTGGCAGAGACCTAAACTAGGCATGTGGGCTTTGATGTGTTCATGTTTGATATAGTAATAAATTAGTTTTACTGTGATCACCGGTCCGTTGATTAATCCATCACATTCTTGTCATTATATTATGTATGCTTCTTCTAATTTATTTAAGAGGAACTGTAATAATTAAATATCTAATCTTGGATAGAGACATGCGATAGCCATGTAAGATCTCTTAAATTTTTAACATATCAAAATATGAAAAGGATAATTAAATAAAAAACTATAAAAAATCTAAAAGAAAGCAGTAAATTAGATTTACTTTGAGGTTGAGTTGGTCTAAATATCCTACCACTTCCAATAATCCATATGAACCACTACTGAGAAATCTCTTAAATTTTTTTTAGAAATAAAAGAGATTGTTATAGCTATGAACACTAGCTTTATTCTTTTTTATTATTATTATTATTTTACATGTTTATATACTTTACACAGTCACCTTCGGAAATAAGATGTATATGTTTCTATATATAAGAAAATCTAAAAACCCTAACAATAAATAAAAATCAATATAGCCCTTATATAGTATCATATATATATTATTTTAGGGTAAATTTAGAAATTGATTCAATCAACTCTATACTTATTTTATCTAGCTCTAGATTTTTAATACCTTGTATTATTTACATTTTACTCCATAATTTTGATTATTTACATTCAAGTCACACTTGACTAAGCATTCCATTTTAATTTCTAACTATTTATCAAGAATGTTTTGGTCTAGACATTATAGCTTAGAGTATGTATGGTTTGTTCAATCATGTTAATTGTTAACATTATAGTTATTGGTTATTTAATTAAGGTTTTAAACTCTTTTCAAAACTCATACTACCTTGGTTAAGGATTTCATAATCATTACTATTTTATAATAGATAAAACATTTACCTTAATTCATCTAGAGTGATGAATCATCTCTTACTTAAATATCTCTTATATAATTTATGTTATACCTAATATTTTTCTGTTTATTACCCCTAATTAAGAGATTATGTGGTCGGGACCAAATATAATTTTTTTTTTTCTAGAAGATAATTTAGTGATCTCAAGTCTAATAATCACTTAGACAATTATCACATGAGTTTTTGCACAACCATATGTGATCTCTCCATATAAATTTGTTTTACGAGTTAGTTCAATGTACAAATCATTTGGCAAACACCTACATATTAATCAATTACACCGTAGTTTATGAAAGCAGTGACTATTTTTTATACAGAAAAAAAACATAATATGTATTTTTCTTGACCACTCTAATTAATTTCTAGTACCTATAGAATATTAAGCATAAACATTTAGGAGCAATGCTTTGACGCAACAAGAATTTTATAATAATAGCAACTTTATAATTTTATTTGTAAAATATTCTTGTCTCATAAGCTTTATCTTCATTGTATATTCACTGATTAAACATTAAATTCACTAATCACATATAAAACGAATATTAAAGACAAAGAAAGTCTTAATTAATAATAAATATTATTTTACATAAATAAAACAAGTATTATGTGCACATAACTTATTGGCTACAATGCATGTTCACTAATTGAAAGTTCATGCCTAGTTCGAACCGAGCTTATGTCCGAGAGAATTACAAGGGCACATGGTGGAAGGCATAAGAGGGAGAAAGTCCCGCATTTCGCGGCGCAACAAAGGGAGAGGAGGAAGCATGTGACCTTTCCTCCTTTACCACCAACATCTTCTGTCGATGCTCGACTAAAGAACTAGACTTAATCGATGTTTTGTTAGTTAATTGGGATCCGCGCACTAATCATCAGGTTGTAAGAGATCGATGGGGGTGAGCCTGCGCTGTTGATAAGTCAACCGTTTGTTTACCCCCTCATCATGTGACCGGATAGGGCTTGTGTGTGTTAGTACACGTGCTAGTTGTGTTCCGAACTCTCTCGCCTGACATTCTGCCCCTTCCTGGCCAAAGCTCACACTCCCAGGCAGTGTGGGGGCTACCCTGTCCGAGGGACTGAAATTGAGTTCTTTCTTTCTTTCTGTATATAATAGAAAAACATTTTACAAAAAAAAGCAATAGCGTCTGGCGAAACTCACAGGAATGTCACTTATAACTAATTCAACCAAGAAAATATATGATAAACTTGAAGGGTTTTGAAAAGGTATATATATCTTTTTTTGTTAAGATTAATGGGTATATTAATAGCTAATGATGCAGTCGGTGGAAAACAATCCGGTAGATAAAATGCAAAAACACGCGATGATGATGATGATGATGATGATGATGATGTTCGAGACTCCCTATGATGGGTGAGCAGCAGCATAACACGTCTCTAGCTTAGTAAATCTCTTCCCATGGATAGCGAAGGAGACAGACTAATAAAATATGAAAAGAAAACAATATAATAGTTTTTAAACATTTTATTGGGATTGCCGAAAACATAATAATAAAAAAACAGACAAAGTAAATTATTGAGTTCCGTGAACCCACGCTCCATTTTGAGAGGAGTTCAATATTACAAACTGTAAAACGCGATCGCTAAATACTTTGAATTAACCACAGAGCGCTCAGGTCAGCTGGCAAGAGAGCAGTCTTGGCTTAACCAAGGTCACGAGTTTGAGACTGGGCTTGTCCTTGGATATGCAGTGGCGCTTTGTGGGAGAGCTTTAGCCGCCCTAAAGGGTCTCTCCCGGCTCGAATCCGGATTAGTCGGCTGTGGCCGGATTACCGGATGGTTAAAACCAAAAAATACTTTGAATTACGATTGCGATTGTTAAATTACGATTTTGTGACACCTCTCAATGACTAAATTTATTGTTTTGTTTCGTTGGAAGTGTTGTCTTGCCTTCTTTCTCAGTATGTGACGCGTGATGATAATTGATGGACGGTTTGTTATTGGTTGTTTTTTTTTTCTTTTCTTTCTCTTATTTTTTATCTTCTAGAAAAAGTGCACATGTATCTTTTTTTTTCTAATTTTTTTTCTTATTTTTTTTATTGCTTATTTTAGTCCTTGATTTTTTAGAAAAGTTTTTGGTGCTTTCAATTTACTTTTTAAATTATAGTTTCTCATATACTTTTTTTCCCCAATTTAGTCCCTTTTTTTATCGTTGACCCTTTAACTAAAGTTATGTTTTTTTCTTCAATTTCATCATTCAATCAAAATTTATATTGTTTTTTTTCTTCAATTTAACCCTTATTCTTTAGATTTATGTTTTCTTTTGTTAAAGGTTTTTTGATGTTCTCTATTCTTTATTTTGATTTTCATCCTTTTTATTTTAATTATAATTTTCATCCTTTTGATCTAATGATACTCGTAATGAACTTAAGAGTTACTGTAATAATTTTTTTAGGGAGTTTTAAGTTATTATTATTTTTTTTAAAAACAAGATTGGTTTTGTGGTTATCATGAAGTTTTTCCCTATCAGTTTATTGCATTCTAATAGCCTAGGTCATGAATTTTGCAAGCCTTTTTTGAATTTATATATTTTTTTGTTGTTAATGTTTTTTTTTTGTATTTAATTTATGCAGATTTGTTTTATTTTTGTAACGAATGAATAAATATATTATTATGTGAGATTACATATTTTTAATCTACATTCATTTCTTGATATTTTTAGCATCTCTTTTAGTTATTACTAATGATTTATTTATTTATATTTATTGATTTATTTGATTAGATATATTTTTTATTTATGTTTTCAATTTTCTTATATAATAAATATATCAGAATAAACTGAATGTGATATTTTTTTCTTCAAAAATTAAGATCCACAACAGAGTGCGGATGAAAAAAATACTGCACGATTGTTTAAAAGTATGATTGAGATTAATTTTAAAAATATTTTTTATTTTAAAATTATTTTTAATATTAACACATGTAAATAATCTAAAACATCAAATTTTTTAATTTAAAATAAAAAATAAAAATATTTTATTTTTATATTTTTTCAAAAATACTTTTAAAATACAAGGGTGCAGCATCCTCTTAAATAACGAAACCAAAACGTTCTCCGTGACACTTAACGCCGTCAACCCCGCCGCAACGACGTTAAGATGACGCCGATTTTTTGAAATAACGGAAAAAACCAAGGAAGCATGCTGGAGAATAAACTGTATAAAAGAAGCCAAAGCAAACAAACACCAGAGAGAGAAATAAGAGAGGTTTCTCCGACCTGCAGTCCTTGCTAGTTTCTTGTGCCGAACAGTTTCTTATCTTATTTTTCTTTTCTGAAGAAAAAAAGAAAGGGAAACCTATTTCTTTATAACGAAATTCAAAGGAGATTCTTTGTGCATTTTCGTTCTCGTTGAAGCTTGCTTCGTTTCCGATCATTTCCGGCGTAGAATTTCATGTTCGAGTTCCTGTTTTCTGAAACTGGATAGTTCGGTTTTTGGAGCTGAAACAGGGACGAAATTTCACTCAATTCAGATCAAAGGTACCTTTTAGCTTTAAGTATTCCGAGAATTTATTTTTTTTGGCTTGAATTATGGGTAGTTTAATTCTAGAAGTTTTCTAAACATTGAATTTTGATTTAACATGAATTATTTTAACTTTAATTCTACTGCAGATTTTATTAATATCTGTGATTTGGTGGCCACCATTCTTCTTTTTCCGGAGTTGCGAGAGAGAATTTTGATCCCTGTTTTCAAAACATTTTAAGGAACCAGTTACCAGTTTTATTAGAAAAGTGAATACTGTCCTCTCCGATCCAAGGCGGAGGTGCCACACCTTGTTAATTGTTTTCAATTCCTACGGATCTGATAAGAAGAAATTAATTAGATATTTATTTTATTACAAAATATCTATCTCCGTTTTGGATGGAGCTTCCTCAACAAAGTCCTTTCGGAACTGAAGGTATTTTAATTATTCCTTTTAATTTTTTGTTTCGATTTCGCTTGGCATAAATGAAATATGAAATGATCAAAACGAATCGCAGAGGAGCGTGTTATTAACTGTGGTTATGAAGCATGTTCTCTACAGGAAGGAAACCACCACACGACTTTCTTTCACTGGACAGTCATTCTTCAACTGTGCAACAAGATCCAACACCACCTTCTCAAGGTACGATCATCTTTCGTTTTTAGATCCGGTGAAATAAGAAAATAAAACTGTTTTTAGTTTTTCAAGATGGAATAAGATTTTTTTCTTTTTGGTTTTTGGGTGTGGGTGCACGTGACACGAATTGAATGATGGGATATGGGCCAGCGAAGTAGGGTGGGGTAGGGATTCGCCAAATCCGAAAAGGAAAGAGTTAGCAGTTAGCAATTAGCACCATCAGATTGGCCACATGTTGTTCTGTTTGTAACGGGGCCCATCTTCTAGGAGTTAGACATGATGTGAAATGTCACGTGATTCACCTCCACTCCCTCTGTTATGCAGGTGTCATGGTGTTACTGGCTCTAATTCTATTCACAAATCACAGTCACAAACTATTTTCCTTGTGTTAAGAGAGGAGCCCGTTGTTTTCCGGTCAACAGTTTTAAGACTCTCTTTTTTTTTTTTAAATAACTATATTTTATAAAAAACAAAATAACACAAGGTAAAAAAAGTCATGGTAATACATGTAAATTTTGTAGTTGAGAATAACAATATTTTCAAGAAGTGGTTAAAATTAACCGCATAGATTCCAATAGAAAAAGAGGAGAGAATAAAAAGAGAAAGAATAGTGAGCTGTATACAATGATAACTTTTTTTTAATAATAATAAAATTATTATAATAAGATAAATCTAACGACACTAAATTTTTTTTATCAATGAAGATGTTAATTACTCTGTCATATTTTTGGACATAATTCCACATGTTTTTGTTTCCCTCCAGGTTTAAAAGAAGACACCATGTTTTCGGATCTGTTTTGATTGCCCATTTGCTCAATCTCTAAATTATTGACTATAAATCATCATTCCACTTGCCTAAATTGTAAATTTATAAGTATTACAGACTTTGAGAAATTCTAGTCAGAATAAATCCACTAATCAGGGTCTGATCTGAACTGGAATCCTTCCATGCTTAAACAGGTGGCTTCCTCCAGACTCATGATTTTCTACAACCACTGGAGCGAGTGAGCAAAGCCACCGCGAGAGAGGTCGAGATTCTGACAATTGAAAAGCCACCGCCTCCGGCACCACCGCCCTCGGTGGAGCACATCCTTCCTGGAGGCATCGGGACGTACAGTATAAGCCACGTATCGTATTTCAACCAACGAGTTCCAAAGCCAGAAAACGCACTATTCTCAGTAGCTCAGGCTAGCAGCACCGATAAAAATGACGAGAACTCCAACTGCAGTTCTTATTCAGCCAGTGGATTCACACTGTGGGAAGAATCCGCCTTGAAAATGGGAAAGACAGGGAAGGAGAATGTGGGAGAAAGATCCAATATTATCAGAGGTACTTAATAGTTATCTGTGCTTGCGTGTTCTGTCTGTTTACTTTCCATTGTCGTGCTTTGCATGTGCATGTGTGCGAGTCCACCTCCCTCTAGCAGCATACAGCCAGGAATAAATATATCCATGAAGTGCTGATGACCTCCTTTTTCATTGTAATGGCAACGCAAGAGACGTAAGTGGACCTAGAATGAACAACACTTAGCTACTCGTTTATTATCGAGGATGAGGTTCAAACTTGTTCGATAATCAAAAGCTAGCTAGTCGTGATGTCCATAAGAGTTTCATGTCTGAAATCTCTATAACTCTTTACGTTTTTTTCTCGTGGCTATTTTATTACAGCCTCTCTCTCACACTTTATAAAACGAAAGTTTTCTGTTTTTTTAATCACCACCACCACAACGAGAACCCAACCTCAAACCCTTTGCCCCGAATAGTTTTGGTTTGATCTCATGCTTGTGTTATATCACGACAAAATGAGTTTTGAAGATCAAAGGCACAGACCAGCTCCAAACTGCGAAATCAGCCCTAGATTGTCTCATTCCATGGCTTCTCTCACGAATGGTACTCTAGGGTCTAGACTAGACTACCTAATGACTGAGAGGTTATTATTATTATTTTCTTAAAATAAAATAAGATTTAGTTTTCAATATGACGAGTGAGATTTATACGAGACTAGTGGTATCAAATGATGATCACATTGCATGGTAAATCGGTCCAAGTTTATAATATTTTATTTAAAATTCGATAGGCAGGCCACGGCCTCATAAGTGCTCTGGATCTTTGTTTTTTCTTTTTCTCATATTGATATTATTATTATTATTGTGGACAGTAAGATCATAATAATAATAATATCAATACTTTTTTTTTTTTTTTAACAATATACAGATTTCCAATTTACTATACGTAACTATTTTTCAAATAAAATGTTTTTTTAGTAATACTAAAATAAATTATTTAGGATAAAAAAATCAGGCTAGATTCCTGGGCCGAACCTGTAAGAAGCTTCAAGTCTACTCGTCATGGCCCAAGCTTTACAATGACAGTATTGTTTTAAATGATATTATTTCAATATCTTAGTGATAATTGGAAGTATGTTCGGCACGTAACAGAAGCGGCAGTGAAGACGGGTCAGTGGACGACGTCAGAGAGGCCGTCTCATTCTTCATCGAACAACCATCGCAATAGTTTCAGCTCCCTTTCTTCCTCACAGTCCGTCTCCTTCTCCCTCTTCTGCATTTTCTTGGATTTTTTTTTACTGTTAAAATATAATGATGGGATTTTGTTTTGATGGTAATTTAGCAGGCCACCAGGGCTGAAAAGTACCCAGAGCTTCATAGAAATGATACAGTCAGCGAAAGGTAGTACCTTGGACGATGATTTAGACGATGAAGAAACGTTCCTCCTTAAGAAAGAAACCCCTTCTCCTATCCATAAAGGTGGTGTGCGTGCGTGGAGAACTCTTATTTGAAAAACAAAAGCTGTATTATTTGTGCTGTGCGTGTGTCTGTTGGAGCTGCATGTTTGTGGAATTGAGTACCTTTTTTTCTTCTTCTTTTCCAGGGGAATTGAGGGTAAAGATCGACGGAAAGAGCAACGATCAAAAACCTAACACGCCGCGGTCAAAGCATTCAGCAACTGAACAACGTAGGAGGAGCAAGATAAATGACAGGCATGCATTAACTGACTTACATTTGGAAAACCTGAGGACCTTTTCCTCTAATCAGCTTGTATTTAATGTAGTTGACGTCTTGTTACAAGTGAAGTTTCAGTAATCTAAGAATGTTAATCTGGTAAACTAATACAATTCCACACAATCTTTTCCTTTTGTTTTCTACTGGTTTAAATTATCAAGGCTGATGGATATAAACTAGAGAAGACCCTAAATAAAGCAGATTAGTGTTTTTTTTCGTTTCTACGTTCTGACTTAAATTAAGAAGGCTGACGAGTATAAACTAAAAATGGCCCTAAATAAAGCCACTTACTTCAACCTTTTCTTGTTGAATAATTACGATTTCTATTGTCAACTTTATGCTGTACTAAAATTCCCAGGTTTTCATGCAGATTTCAGACATTGAGAGAGCTCATTCCTCATGGAGATCAAAAGAGAGACAAGGCATCTTTTCTTTTAGAGGTACATACTCTTCTTATAAAATTATCCTTTCCTTCAGTGCACGGTGTAAATGATGGAGTCCGCGAATCATTTTACAGGTCATCGAGTACGTTCAGTTTCTACAGGAGAAAGTACAGAAATATGAAGGATCATACCAAGGATGGAACCACGAACTTGCAAAACTGGGGCCATGGGTAAATCCTACATACCCTTCATATTTTCCAATGTTTTCGTGATCGCTATATTGTTTATTGAGTGTGATTATTATAGTCTAATAGTTGGCTCTCCATTGTTTTAAACAGAGAAACAATACTAGGCCCGTGGAAAGTTCTATTGATCAGTCTCGAGGCGTGAACAGTGGTGTTAGTCCTGCATTATTGCTTGCTGCAAAGTTAGATGAGAAAAACACAACCATTTCTTCTTCCATTAATCCTGGAGGAGCACGGAATCCAGACGAATCTGATACGAGCTCTGCTAGTACCTTCAACGCAATGGATCACCAGCCTGGAATAACAAATAAAGCAATGCCGTTTCCTATCTCGCTGCAGCCGAACCTCTTCAATACTGGCAGGATCGCAGGTGCAGCAGCACAGTTTCCACCCCGACTGGCTTTCGATGCAGAGAACACGGAAACTGAACCTCAACCTCAACCATGGCATGCAATTTCATGTACCTCTGACGGGGCTGTTGCTAGTGATAAGCTGAAACAACAGAATCTGACTGTTGAAGGTGGTACAATCAGCATCTCTAGCGCGTACTCTCAAGGGTGAGTCTGCATATTACAATTTATGGTTTCAAACTCATTCGCACATGTTCTTATACTTTTATTCTCTCTTGGGTTCACTGTTCTGTCCGATAGCCTGATGATAGGTCAAAATCTTTCAAGGAGATGATAACTTTGCAAAATCTTTCAAGAGCTTCATACAGCGTAAATTTGTAAAAGATAAAAAAGCCTAGCATTTTTTGTTGCTCACTTATTTTGGAACGTAGCCTTCTCTGTAGCCCTATAACAAGATTATTTGTTGAACTATGAGTTAAGTAAAGCAGCCTTTATTGGCATCAAACAGGTTGCTAAATACTTTGACGCAAGCCTTACAGAGTTCTGGAGTAGACTTGTCTAAGGCCAGCGTCTCAGTGCAGATAGAGCTCGGGAAAAAAGGGAACAGTAGACAAACTGCGCCAACATCCATTGTTAAGATTTATTGGCATTAAGCTTTGGAGTGATTTCAATTACCGTTTCCATCAAATCAATCCTAAGCTTCTTTTTTCTCTCTCTCACTGACGCAGGATAATAACGTCCCCCCTAGCAATCAAGGCACAATGCGTTCAAGATTTTCAAGTGGTGAAGAATCAAATCAAGCCCTAAAGAAGCTCAAGACAAGTAAAAGATAGAGAAATAATTTTTGCTCTTTTATTTTTCATACTTGATTTTTTCATTTTTTGTTACCCTGTCCTATCATGGGGTTAATTCATGTCTTCTCCTGGCTTATAAAAACTACCCAGTTGAGAGTGAGATGACTGTACATGTAGTTGCTGGAATGCACAGAAACCCTAGCACACAGATATGTAATTTCTCCCTCCTTTTGTGCGTCGTTACACTCATAGAGGTGTCCATTCTGATGTTGAGAGGCTGCCTTTTCCTCTAAACCTCCTCCCTCTATAGACCACTGTCAGTTTGTGATTACAAGCTTTTGTTTAGTATTCCTCAAACTGGGAACGGGAGAAGAGAGATGCTTAAATCTAAAAAGGGCAAGGTGATGATGTCCGTCATTATGACAAGTCTTGCTTGCATTATAACAAGATTATGACGTACTTTTGCATAAAACTTATGAGGCTTGGCATGGTGAGTCTTCACCATAATCAGTGTGCATAGATAGGAAAGCGAGCAAACTCTGCTGAAACAAAAGAATCAGGGATCTATCCCACATATATGCCTTCAAAAATAGAATAAAGTGAGCAAAAACATCATTAGAAAACCTATGAAGCCTTCTACTAGTATCCAAATTGGCTATATTACGATGGAGATTAACTTTAAATACAACGATATCCATATAGATCCCAGTAGTGTTGCGAGGAGTCTCTCCATGAAGCCGAACATTCCTCTCCCTCCGAATATAGTAAATCACTAGTTAAATTGCCCGCACTACATTGCGGGTTGAACAAATAATTTTTATAATTATTGATATTAAAATAATTAATAGGTTTTACTTGTTTAAAAATAAAATATAATATCTATACATACAAAGTTTGATATAATGAAATACATCAGCACACCCTATTATAGCAACAACAACAACAACAACCTTAATATCTAAAAATATCATTACTATAAATCATTTTTTTTTATTAAACAACCTTGAGGAAAAAAAAAATCAAAAACAATAACAAAAGAGAAATCAAGAAAAAAAACTACAATTATTATTGCGTTAAATAAAAACAATTAAATCAAAGAATAAAAAAAGCCTAAAAACTTTAACAAAAGACCAAACAAAATAATAATAAAAAAAAAATAAAAAAAAAATTATTAGCTGAAAAAAATCATTTGACCTGAAAATAAAAAAAACTAAACGAAAGAACAACGGGAAAAAATATAAGAAATATAAATTTTCAAATAACACAAACTAAAATTTAAGAACAATTTTTTTCAAAAAAAACAAAATACTACCTCAACAAAAGAGAAAATAATAAAAATAATTAAATTACCCCGAGAAAAAAAAAGCTCAACAACATTAACAAAAGAGTAAGTAAGAAAAAAACTAAAATTATTATTATTGTTATTATTATTGCGTTAGTAATGAAAAAAAACAAAATTAAATCAAAAACTAAAAAAACCCTAAAAACTTTAACAAAAAAGCAAACAAAAAAAATGATAAAACAACATTAAATTACCCTGAGAAAAAAAAAAGCTCAAAACATTAACAAAAGAGTAAGCAAGAAAAAAACTAAAATTATTATTATTGTTATTATTATTACGTTAATAATGAAAAAAAAAACAAAATTAAATCAAAAACTAAAAAAAGCCTAAAAACTTTAACAAAAAAGCAAACAAAAAAAATGATAAAACAAAAATAAAAATTATTAGTTGAGAAAAAATCACTTGACTTAAAAATAATAATAAAAAACTAATAAAAAAACTAAAAGAAAGAAAGAACAAAGAGAAAAAAAACCCGAAATATCAATTTTCAAATTGTCACAAACACAAACTAAAATTTAAGAACTAAATCTTTCAAAAACAATACCACCTCAAAAAATAAGAAAATAATAAAAATTAAAAAATAGAGCTAAGAGCACACATATATAAACATGGACAAAAATAGAGACTATTTCAGAAATATAAAAAAAATAAAAAAATAAAAGTATAAGGGCTAAAATGAAACTAAATATATTATCAATTTCAATCAAAGGACAAAATTGAAAAACTCAAAACATTTATACCGAATATATTAAGAGATTTAAACACAATTGGGAAATTAAAAGAGTGAGGACCGAATTGAAACCTAAATATATAATCAATTTCAATCAAATGACCCAATTGAAACAAATCAATTATATAACATAAATCAAGACCATGAAAAACAGTTAAAAGTTTACGGATTGAAATGAAAACACCATAAAACCAGGGGTTTGCCTTGTACTTTAACATGTAGGAGAGAGAAAACTGGAAAACAACTTTCAACCGATCACCGTCCCTAAACCGGCCACCGTGGGCCACGACACGCCACATCACAAGCAAGAGGACATGGCGGCACTTCGGGTGAGACACCGGATGGGCATTTTCCGACACCGAAACCCTCCAAAAATGCCTTCTGAAGTGGGCATGAGGCCAAATACCATCAGTCACGTGTGACCCCCCCACACACAATATTCAACAAATAATAAAAAAAATGTGGCCAATTACCGGAACACCCCTACAACCAAATCTTGAATTATCTTATTGGGGGGAAGATTGGTATTTAGCTATTTTTAAAAATTATAAAATTCCTGTGGCACCCCTCCCGACCAGAATTGTTTGTCTTATTAGAAGACATATTAGTATTTAGCTATTTTCAAAAAAATTAAAATACTCGTGGAACCCCTCCTGGCAGTAATGATTTTTTTGTCTTTTTCGAAGGATAAAATGATTATTTTACCGTGCAAATAAATATAAAAAATCAATAAACCAGTGAATCGATCGAACCGACCCGACCCGAAAACCGAACCAACACAAAAATATACTATTACAATCTACAATATTTTTACTCACAATAAACAATGAAACACTGATATCTTTGAGTTTATTTTATAATTATGGCTAACATCAATATAATAATCCCATGTGCACCTCTTATTTTTGTATTGTTTCCATGTGTTTTGTGGATTACATACTAATTTTGTATTGGGACATTAATTACATACTGATATCCTATTTAATTTATTTCCATGTCAGGTGAGGATAATACATAACAAAAGAAACAAAGAATCCAAGGATTAAAAGACAAGCATAGTGGTGGCAAAGTTTCCTTGATTTATAAAGAGAATATTTCATCAAATTCAATTGTTTTGCTAGATTTATAAAGTGATGGAAGGAAAATTAATTAGTGGCAAAGAGGAAAAAAAAAAGATAGCAAATTTTCCTTTCAAAAGAAGGATAAATACAAGGCTGTATTAAAATCATTTTCTATATTAGAATCTATAGGGCAATAACTTCTCCTTTGGTTTCTAGAATCATTGGGAAATATTCTATGTAAAGCCTAGTAAGAAAACAAATCCTAGAAATAATTAATAAAAAAATACAAGTGATATAAAAATATAAAAAAGAAACAAATAATGAAAGTTATAAACAAACGACCCGAAGAAGTACGTGCCTTAGGACTGAATTATAATATAATTATAGAGTTAACTCAAGGATGAATTGAGTCAAGAACATAATAATAGTAGTAGTAGTAGTAGTAATGTAAAGATGGTGCAATTGAAAGAATAAAAAAAGTTATGAAATAAGTAATAAAAAAACAGAAAAGAGGGGACAAAAAGAGAAATATAAAAATATTAGGGCCAACATGTAAATAAGGATATATGAGCTATATATATACCTAATTCTTGTTCTCTCTCTTACAACATAAAAGAGAAAAGAAAAGGAGAGCAAAGTTTCATGTTTTTCAAAGAAATTGAAGAGAAAATACTGAAGCTTGAAGGGGGGTTTACTTGGGGTAAGATTAAACATCAAATAAGGATAGATGAGCTATATATATATACACCTAATTCTTGTTCTCTCTTTTACAATAGAAAAGAGAAAAGAAGAGGAAAATTTTATGTTTTTCAAAGAAATTGAAGAGAAATTACTAAAGGTTGAAGGGGGGGGGGGGGGGGGGGGGGGTTACTTGGGATAAGATTAAACATCAAATGAGGCTTAGGAGGACTATGAATATAAGGGAAAATAAAAAGAAAATCTGGAATTTGGCAAGAGAAGTCTTGACAACAGTATCTCTTCTTGGTGTGGGAGGAAAAATCCGAATTTGTTAAAGTTTTGAGCTTAATTTCCTACTAGTTAGGAGTCTTAAAGTATGTGTGTGTATGTGTTTTATTCCATTTAATTTCATGCTTACTGCTCAATTCATGAAAATATGCAATTAGAAGTCTAGGTTATGGAAATTAAGGGAAATGATTAATTGGTTATACACCATGGAATTGAACCATGATAGGTTATTGTATGTGTGAAATATAATGATTTATGGTTTGAAAATCAAAGGAAAGACAAGGGAGCTATGTCCAACCATGGAATAAGAATGCAGGGTAGGGAATTTTATAAGTTATCCAAATCAATTATGATAGTGAATTTGAACACATTAACTATCCTGACTTCAAACATAAATTATGTTATGTAAATAATAGAATTTGAATAGAGACCCTTGAAAGAAGTTATAATTCAGGATGTTAAGTTTATGATGAAATCACAATTGCTTGATTTGGAGTCCTATAACTCTATATATGATAAAAACATTGAGGAGGGATCAATAGTGAACCCTACTGGACAATTTAGATTCACTATACTGTCTTCGAACATAAATAAAGCTAGGTACATGGTATAATTGGAAGGGATATCCTTCTAAGAAGTTATATTTAAGGATGTTAAGTTTCCAATGAGACTAAAATCGCTTGATTTGGAGTCCTAAAACTCTGCATATGATAAAAATTGAGGAGGGGTCAACAGTGAAATTCTACTAGACAATTCATACTCACTGTCCTAACTCCAAACATAAATGAAACCAGGTAAATGATAGAATTTGAAGAGAGACCTTATAAGATGTTATATCTTAGGATGTTAAGTTTCTAACGAGACCAAAACTGCTTGATTTGGAGTCCTAGAACTCAGTATATGTAATAAAAATGGGGAGGGGTCAACAGTGAACCCTATTGGACAATTTCAAATTGTTTCAGTAATAGAGGGTTTCAGGTCATTTGGGGACAAAATTGAACCTTGTTTCCTTTCAAGAAGTTATAGTTTAATCTATTAGATTTCAAATGACACAAGTCATGTTTAAATCCAAATTTCATAACTAGAATTACAATCCAAATAATAACCATTGTTAAGGGTGGACCAATGCATTTATTGGTATATGTAATTATTAGATTTGATTAGGAGAATGTCAACGCATGATTGATGAATATGTATGGCATAACTATTTGAACAAAAAAGAAAAAAAAAGACAAATTATAAGAGCATATGTAATGATGAATGAGAAGTAGCCAGGATATTGCTATCTGTTCAGGAAAGGTACCCGGTACAAGATCATCTATAGGTGACCCGTATCTTCATATCGTTTCATTTGAAAAAGTCTTACGTTTTAGATTAATATTTAATTTCATTTCGATTATGTTGGTAATGTACTAATTATGTGTAGAGAAAGACAAACTCATATTTTCATGGGAAATACAATGTGAAATACTTGTATTATTTATTTTCTTCTTCTTTTTCTCACAAAAATATAGAGAATTTAAATTATGAGTTTATTTTTTATGGTTTTAGTTATAGTTCAAGGCTTGTTTGAACTTAAATTAATACTTGTTTTTTAGCTAAGATCCAAGGTTTGTTTAGATTAGTATTAGGGCTTATCGGTATAGGTTTTGAGTCAATTTTATAAGTGGAACAATTTGGTTCACAAGACTAGATCAATTAACGTTATTCTCTATTAGTATTCAAACTCTTTATAAGTCTAAAATTCATTAGTATTAAATAATATCATCAAAGGTTTTAGCTTATATGGGAGTAGTTCTTGCATTCTTTGGTTCCTGAAAGAACTAAATTGGCTTATTGAAGATTAACTAGTTTCATGATGTCATTCAACTTAATTCCAATGATGCTAGTGTCACCTTTTTATCAAATCTTTTTCATCTTTACAAAGTCATATTTGAATCTTAATTATGGTTTCGTGACCCTGTGATTATGAGTTTCACATCATAATTAATGAATAACATACTAAGACTAATTATTATATATCAAGACCTATAACCAATGATGGTCATTTCAAGAAATGTCAATGAATAACTAGGATGGGACTATAAGGGGTTTAATGAACCCATCCCTAAACCTAGGAAGGTGTCGTGCTAAACATTCATTTTTGCATCTAAATTCCATGTACAAAGACTAGTAAGGTTCATTTATTCTTTTGCAACACTATTTATATTTTGTAAATGATGTTTTATACCCTAACCCATACCTAAATAGTGACCATCAATGGTTCTTCTACTTTGAAATAAGATCTAATAGTATTGAATGTCCCTTAATAAACTCAATAGTATGGGTGATGGCCTTTAAATGTTCACTTCTCCTTGGGCGTGTTATGTTAATAACCACATTTAATTTTACTTTTATAGTGGTACCCCTAATCAATAACTATGCATATTAGCTGATGAAGGCTCATGTATACATAGCAAAAATTAGTGGACAACTTGGTTTCAGACTCTTTTTATTTATTATCAGCACATGACCATTAGTGTTTTTTTGCAAAGAAATGAACTCACTTAGGAATTTTTAACTTAATACCTTTAAATGATAGCAAAGTATAACAACTTGTGAGAGTTCATTTACATTTAGGAGCCATTAATAGATATTTGTTGTTAGGGGTTTAAGCCTTTTAAAGTACAACTATGATATTTAAAGATCATAACACAGTTAAAGAGTGTTGCCCCATCAACATTAAAGGCAATGACTTGTTAGAAGTTCATTTACCTTGAAAAAACTAGGGGTGAATAAAAATGAAAGAGTTCACATTTGCAAATCTTAGGACTTTGAACAAAAAAATGGTTTATTAAAATTTTGAATGTTAACCTTCGGAGGTTTTTTAATGTGGTCTGGGACCTTCAACGAGCTTTGTAAACTAGTTACAAAGCTCAAAATGCATACATGAATGTTTCTTGATCTTTATTAAATGAGAGAACACCAAAACATATATTATTGGAAAATATTTAGGTTCATAAGGAAAACAAAAAATCATAAATGCAATAGTGTTAGAATGACTAAGAGCATGCAAGCTCATAACGGTTTTGGCCAAAACTTAAGAAAATTATTGGACATAAAAGATTTAAAATTAAACAAACTTGAAGATGGGAAGGTCTTTCAAAATACCAGTTTTGGTTGGGGTATAAACTCAAATTTCTTCTACAAAACCCAACTAAAAAGCTATTATAGAGTCCTAATGAGAATCCAAACAAAACAAACATGGATAAGTAGATCACAAAATTAAACACTAACAATGTTAAATAAGGCACCAACTAAAACATACAAGTCACAATAACTTTAGTAAGTGAGCTTCCATAACATCATAATAAAAATAATAAACTAAACAACAACGTGACTACTAAGAAAGGCATAAAAAACAATAATTCATAACATGATCAACCATACATCCATATAAAGGTATAAACAAAATAGTATGAGGTTGTTGAGAATGACATAGTTGTGTGGAAGTCTAGCTAAGGGACATGCCACAACAAAGTGATATTATAAAAAGGATAGGTAAAATTGGATAATGAAATGACAACATGAAATAGCTTAGGACACAAAGAAAGGTTGTAATAAACTCAATAATGCATTCTACAGGGTAAAAAGCAAAACAATATGAAATGATGAATAACATGGTTACTAAAAGTAGCCAAACTACAATAGGTTTGATAAAATCACCATAAAGTAATGAGTAAAACAATATAATATGGACAAAAACATGACTACTAGAAGTAGCTAGACTTGAGTAAAAGTCTCGATGAAACATAACAAGGTATTCTGATAACTTTACACACTATGGATGGACTAATATACATCAAAGTTTTAGTCTTTATAACCTTAAAGTCCTATCTGTACACAAATATAAGACTCATAGTTGACAAGAAAGTAATCGAAGTTACTTAAAAAAACAAAGACCTTTAAATTAGCATTTTACTATATAAGAACACATGCACACATCCAATTTTGGCTACTAACAAAAATAAAAAGCCATATAGCTTTATACTTACCACTTTAAAGAAAACATCATCATCCAACAAAAATGAAAACACATAAGAACAATCACATGGGGAAGCAACGTAGAATAATAATATACTACACAAGTTGAATAATATTACATAAAATGGTAATAGAATGAACATTGGAACTGGGACATCACTTAATGGTAGTTTATCACTTAGTCATAACAAAGATGTAAAAAGACAATAAATAGAAATATTGCTAACTAAATTAGAAAAAAAAATGATTAAATAAAAAGGAAAACAAAATAATAAACTTGAGTGTCTTTATATTGAGATTGAGAATCAAGACTAGATTGTTCAATACTTAGGGTTTAAACTCCTTGTGTTTTCAAACTCTCCCTTCTTTTTATCTAAACTATAATTATGTTCTCTCACTCGAAGCCTAAAAAATATAATATTTATTCTCTATCAATGACTCTTTCTTCTGATCTGTTTCTCTCTCACTGTCTTTTACCCTTTTTTTTTGTTCTTTCCTCTCCTCCTCTTCGTGCCTAAGACCTTAATCGAAACCTATTTAAAAGGAAAGGGGACTTGAAACTGATGGTTCAATCTTTTGGTTGAAAATAGAGAAAACAATAGGGAAATCGGGTATGAAAATAAAAGGATTGAAATTGCATCATAGAAAAATTAGAATGCCCTTTTTATATATATATATATATATATATATATATATATATATATATATATATATATATATATATAAAATGAAGAGCATAAAAATTTATGTTAACCTAAATAATTTGGGTTTTGTCAAAAATCATTTTGGAATACTTTAGTTTGGAAGTTAAAAGGTTTAATCAAAAACTTCATTTTTTATAGCATTAAAGTTCATAAGTTTGAGAGAGAGAGAGAGAGTCTTAAAAAATTGCGAAGGAGAGACAATTAGTGAATGAACACTTTTCGTTTATGAAACTTGTCATTCTTGGTGTTAATAGATTTCATTCGATAAAGAGAGTTTCATTTAGACTTTCCCCCCCTTTATCTTGCCAAAAAAATAGAAATAGAAACTTCAAATATATATTTATTTGGGTTGAATTTTTATTTTTAAATCAATTAAACTCTAATTGAACATAAATTGGTTTATTTAAGTTCCTATAGTGTTTTCTTAGATGTTTCATAAAATAATTGATGACTTTCTTAGCCCTTGAAGTTGATTGCCCAACTTTCCAACCAATTATGACAATCAAACTTTGGAAAAACAGGCGAGGCATCACTTATTTTGCTTTTTATTTTTTTAGAAAAAAAAGAATAGACATGTCATTTAATCTTAAAAAATAGTTTTTGAAACTCAATAGAGTTCCATAACCCTGATCATATATTGACAAATTAATTTGAATTTATTAGAAATTGAGCTTTATATTTTATTTTATTTTTATGAGATTATCATATTCTCAAACAAACACTTTGACTTGAGATTAATGGTCGATTTGATATTTTTTTATCATATAATTAAATAAATAATATATACATATATTAAACCTAGTAAAACTTTGAATCTATTTAGCAAGTGAACTTAGTTAATTAGAAATCAAACTTTTTAATTTGTTTTGAATTGTTTTTATGAGATCAAACAAAAATCTCAACATTAAATATCTAATCAAGCTTTGTAATTTTGTTTTGAATTTTTTTACGAGATCAAACAAAAATGTCAGCATTAAATTACTATTTAATTTTATAAATTACTATTTTTATTATAATATAATTAAATAAAAATAGTTCAAGAAGTTAGTAATTAAATAAAAATAGTTCAAGAAGTCAGTAAATCTAGTAAATTCTATATTTTTAATCATAGGTTTGAGTAGTTACACCATAAAACCATAGATTAATCCAATATATTCTCTCAATATTTTTTTAAAAAGAATTCTTAAAATTGTTATTTAAAATCAGACTACTATTTATAGTAGTCTACTTTAATACCATAAGACTCCCCCCGCCATCTGAACTTTGTTTTATACATTGATTTTCTTTTTATAATGATACAGGGCTTAACATAACACTGTGATGCCACAAACCACCTACCTAGTTATCCCCTGCAAAGACTGGATGGCTATGCAGTCTCCTCGCTAACCAGCGCTTAAGATTCAAGTACCCTGAAACATGCAGCCAGTGTTGCTCTAATTAATTAATTAAACCCGAGTGCCAAAGATATCGTAGAACCTATTTGATCAGCTTAATGGGTCGTCCCTTATCTTGTGTTGGAATTTGAAGAGACTAAAGAAAACTTTGCAAATGGTCACAAACACCTTTTAAGTTTAATCCAAGCAAAATGTAGCAATCAACATCAAAATCAGCTCAAATAGTCAGCTGTTGCACCAGATGAACGCGGCCTTTCTGGGGAGTTACAAAGGAGAATCTAGGGCATTCCAGACACAGTCGTCTACATTAATAAGAGTCACATAGTGGGGACAGCTGCTGCAAATTTTGAGCTCTGATTAAAAAAGGAGCAGCAGTGATCTTTTATAGCAATGAAATTTTATAAAGTGATATTTGTTAGGAACTCACAAGATGGCTAAAGATCCAAAAGAGAATAAAAGGTATAAAATGGAAATGGAAGGACAACGGATTAACCTTTCCATGAAATGGCTCGGGAGCTTTAATACTTGGACAACCCAATCTTGTCAATCTGGCATCACCATGGCAGGGGAGCTTCTATACATGAATTGGACTCTTCGAGTATATTTTATAATACTAACCTAGGTTTGGTTCTACACGTCATCTCAGGCTTACTTCAAGTTCACCCAGCCACTATAGTGCTCTCCATTGCCTATTTGAAAGCAAACTCCATCACCACTGTAACTCTTGTAGAGAACAATATGTTGATCTGTGGTAGAATGGCTGGTACTGTGGGACTGATTTATGTAATAAGTTCATCAGATAATGATCACGTGCTGCTCAATGGATCCTCTGATGACTGCAAACACTCTTCTGGGTTTGAATAGAAGTAATCCTCTTCTTTAGGCCTGTCAGGGATCACCAACCTTTTTGTTGCGCCCCCCATCCGATCTGCATGGGATTCTTTTACATAATATGAGAATTCATCCCAGGTCAGTGCTCCATTAGTGTATCGATCTATCAGAACAACCAAAAGCCTTCTGTCCAGTAAAATTGTTTTCTTAAAGCCAAGGAATCTGAGGCGGCATTAAACAAAGGATAAGACAGTGTTAAGATACAAGAGTTGTGATTTCATACACACGAGAGAATATAGAGCTAAATCCACTAACAAAAAAAGAAACTACATGGAGACCATAAGAATAGAAACATCAAAAACCTTCCTCGATATAACAACCTTTGCAAAAACCAACAATTAAATAAAAATCAAGCTTCAAAGTTCAGTAAAAATTTCACAGCCAGAATAAATAACTGTCTGGATGTAGAGGGCATACACAAATTTGTCCTCTGATAAAGAGAAAAACAAGGAATGTTAAAACTTGAAGGTGTTTGAATTCCAAAATCATTTATCTGAGGCCAAAGAAACCACTACATTAGTTTAACAACATTGAAGGACCTTCGATATAATATATGAATTAAAAAGAAGCTGTTTCGAAGAAAAATACCTGCGGTGGCCTTCAACAACTTTAGCCATGTTTCCATCATAGGTAGGGACAAAAATATCACTCTCCAATGCAACAAGATAATCCAATGCTGCCATTTGAGATGAGTGATTCTGGAAGAACCTAAGGTCTGATGGTTCCAGCAGTGTTTCCTTTCTGACCTGTTCCAAAAACAAAAAGGAACCTGTTAACAGAAGAGGAGGGAACACAAGTATATTGTTAATTTCAGCTTTTGATACAAACCAGTTTTGGATAAGCTGCAGCAAGACTTGCCATTCTCCTATCACCCCCATATATTTCACCAGCAGCAATATATATTTGCATGTTCGGATCAATGTCCAGTGCTCTCAAAGTGAGAGCTGTTTCCTCAGGTGTCAAAGGACACAACCCATCTTTCCTCTTCAAGTCTGAATTTATCATTTTTTCTTTCCACCAAGGATAAGCATATCTGTTCAGATGAGAATGTGGACTGAGGATCAAATAAATACTTCAAGCTACTTGGAACTAAAGAGCTGATAAAGAATTATACATAGCTTACCTCATTCTTGTCAATTCTTCCACCTCTTCATCATTGCAACCTTGAGTACAGCCAGAAAATGCCAGCATGTCCATTTCATATCGAAGGTGGAGAACCAAGAAAGGACCATTTTGCCTTAGAAGCCTTATAACTCTATCACCCAACTCCTCTATTTGAGAGGTGAATCTCAGAGCAATAAAATTCACACGGCAGCGCAACTTCTGCAGCTCTAAAGGTTGGTGATTATTGGCAAGTCGGGCATCAGTTCTGTTTAGATGTACAACTTTGTACTTCTGTATCAAAGGAAGAATCTGCATACAACATATAAAAGAGATAGCAATGAGCGAAATAAATAGATAAAAAATAACAGCCATACTAGGTACTTCAATTTGAGCTAGCTGATGGAAATTGGCAATAAGAACTTCCAAGAGTAACACACGGCAACTTTTGCAACAATGCCAGAAGCAGAAAGAACAGCACTGAGCTAACCTGGTTATAATAGTAAGAAATATTTGACCAACTAACTGGTGGCATGGTATAAGCCATCCCCAGTTCCACTCTCTGCTTCAGCCTGGAAGGCAATTCTTTCAATATCCGAACCTCATCCCTTAATGAAGTGATAAAATGCTCCACATCAAATATATCTTGGAATTCACTGTGAGATCACAGATATTCATTAGAAAGTACGAGGTGCATTTCCAATCCAAAAACAAGGGGGGAATTAAATGGTACAGATTCCTATGTAGTTGAAACCATTTGGTAACTTCAAATACAAAAATGAGGTTAACACACCTGGGATCAGCCCAAAAGGAGGTTTTATCCAGCTCTGGTACTATAAGTGTAACATTCAAATATCTAGCTATAGCAACCATATCGCATATCTGTAATGCAGAGAAGCAAAGCAACAAAATTAATGACAGATAAACCACATAGCCACTGTAAGAGATCATCCACATAAATGCACATGCCCAGCGCAACAGTAGCCACTCACCGCTGCTCTCATTTGATTAAGACCTCCATTGCACGAGACCATTAAGTATCCATTGTTCTTATAAACCCCTAATGCCAACCAACAAATGGGATATATCAGTCTACAAATGACATGTTGGTTAAGCAAAGTATAGCCACCAGCTAAAAACAAAAATATATCATTTAACTAGAGAAAGACATCAGACGCAAACAAGTTTTTCCACCACAAGAATAGTTTTATTTGACTAATATTCTACTCTTGGGAGACCTTGCAGCAGCATCACTTTCACAGAAACACCCATCATTTTTTTTATCTAATTCAAGCAACTATCAAGCAGACTGATTTGATCATGAAAAATAAAAATAAAAATAAAAATAAAAATAAAAATAAAAGATGCATCTTTCCACGAAATCACACAATTAATAGGTAAGAGGACTGACTCTTTCGAGGCAAAACGCGAGCAGGGAGAGAAGGAACATTCTCTTGCAAGGCAGCAGAGACAGATTGAGAAGGCCAACCTTTCAGAACCCTAGGACACCACATCTCACCGATTGTCGTCAATTGAACCACACATGTCCACAACAAAACCGACGTCGTTGCCCTTATCATCCACACTTTCATTTTCGACGACGGCCTTGATGTACTACTCCTTATCTTTTCTACTCCTTTAACTACCCCCATACTCTCCTCCTCCACACTTTCTCTCTATCCTTCACATTTCTTCCCCATTCAAAACGACCAGTCGTTCCTCTTCAACAATGCAGGATCGGTAACTTTAGTCAAGAACCTTCGACTCCAAAACTGAATCCAAGAAAAACAAATAAATATCAATTTCTTCCCACCACTACAAAATCAATCAATCAAAAAACGAATGAAGAACTTTCTCCACGATCTCATCAGTTTATCCGGAGAGAGAGACTACAGTACTCGCCAGCGATTATAAAAAGAGGAGAGAGTGTGGTGGAGAATACAAGAGAATTAAAGAAGAGGTATTATGGCGTGAACCGGCAACACAACACATACACTGCTTCATCCCGTTTTTTTCTTTTTTCTTTTTTCTTTATTTTTCATATTCAGAGTTTCTTTTTCTTTCTCTTCCTGCCAATATTTATTTAACTATGGTTATGGCTGACTATGGTTTACGTGTTGACTCTACTTAACTCTACCCTTGCATTTCAGCCAGTAAATGCTCGCCAGCTGACGCCAGTACAGTGGCCCCACTAGAATTTAGTGTGCCTGATGTGGCAGCTGATCCGGCCGTGGCGAAATAATAATCTTTGAATGTCGATACGCCGACAAAATATCGCGATAAGCTACGAGTACGAAGGAAAATAAGTTTCTGTTTTTTAGGGAAAGTAAACCGTCTTTATATATATTATTTTATTTTATTTTCCGAGTAATTGATTCATGTATCTAAGTATAGTTATACATTATCAAAATATCTCCTATCAGTAAAAAAAATAAAAATAAAAAATATTATTTTTATCCCAATTTTTATGTCGCTCTATACTGAAAATTCCAACCAAATTCCAGCTAAAATGCATTGGGAATATGTTGGCTATTCCGTTTCTGTTTGGACAAAATATTCATTCCGCATTCCCACTTGTGGGACAACCCCAGCCCATCAAATTAATTTCAAATGCAATTCTTTATGAATTGGTTTTGCTTTTTTCAATTGTATCGTAGGTCAATTATATATATATATATATATATATATATATATATATATATTGTTTACTTACATATATTAAAAATTAGAAAACCAAAATCAAAACAATAAAAATTAAAAAATATATATTATAAAAAAATAAAAAAAAATATAATATAATATACATGAACAATACAACTCCAAAATAACGTATAAAAATACTCTGAAACCGAAATATTTTATTAAGAAAAAACAAAATGAGAACCAAAACAAAACTGAGCTATGGTATAAGGAGTCAAAGATTTTACAGCAAAGAGTACTGTCGCGTAGGCCGAGGCTTAATTAATCAATAATCATACGAATCTTAATCCTCGAAATAGAAATTCAAAACCAGACATTGAAAGGATCGTGTCTTGTGAGAACATGAAAACAAATGCTTTCTTTTCAAATTTGGACAAATGATTTCCATATCTAAGGTGACCACAACTAAAATTATAAATAAATTTCCTTGTTTCTTATTAATATTAAAAAAATTATTGATTTCTTAAGCAGTCAATATATATATATAAATATCCCTATTTAATTAAAGCAAAAATAGTGATTTAAAAAAACAAAAACTATCTCATTAAATTAAAAAATTAAGTAAGATAGCATAGTTTTTTACTATAATTCCAGTCTGTCATGATTTTGAAACATGACATCTTATGGATGTCACGATTCTAAAGCATATGATAATTTACCTTGTTGCAATTTAAAATCATGATATATCACAAAATTAAACTTAGTCCCATTTCTTCTCCCCCAATAAAACAACTAGAAATTGCATCCTTTTCATCTTCAAACCTCAAAGCATGTTTTTCTCGTTGAAAAGTGTTGCTATCATGTTTCCACCACTTCATAATCGAAAAGGTAAGATAAACATTCTTCATTGCTATTAATTTTGTTTATTTTATATTTAATTTGTGATTCATATAGTTGGGATTAAATTATTATTTAGGGTTAGTTCAAAATTAGGGCTCGTTGAATTTTTATAAATTAGATATGTATTAAGTGCTTGTCTGACAATATGATTGAAGTTGTTTTTTAAAGTGTCTTTTCGTTCAAAAATGAATCAAGTTGATCTATTTTTTATTTTAAAAAAAAAATATTTTTAGCATTCACACATCAAAATGATCTAACACTAAAAAAATAATTTAAAGCAAAAACAAATTCATTTTTTTTCAAAAGAACTTTTTTTTTTGTTCCCAAACACCCTCAAAGTCAATTTGTATTGATTTTATACACTGTTTTTTAATTTTATAAATTAGCTCACACATGTACCATCACCTTTGTTTAAAAAATAATTATTAGTTTAATGCAAATTCTGTTGCTAATATTATTTCAACCTTTGTGATTAATAATATTTTTATAATCATTGCAAGCATTTAGGATGATATAGAATTGCATTACAAATATAAGACTTTCTATGACAACACATAGGTTGTAAAATAAAATGTGTTTGAGTATCTTTTTGGTTAATGGGGATTAGTGGAAAAAACTAAAGGGAGAAGGTATGAAAGAGTGATAAAAGAGGGAATGGGTTGCTAGAGTCATAAACTCAAAAATCACTATTAGATTTTGCTCAAATTTAGATATGTTGTACTCCCCGCCCTACTTTACAACTTCAACATCCAAATTTAGTTTATCTAATGTCATTTGAGAGATACAACCATTGCAAGATTTCTAGCAAAATCGAGTTTGTGACAGACATAGACACCAGCTTGGTTTGTCTAGTTTTCACATTGGATCATCTTCATTTTTCTGAAAAACATTTCGACTAATCTTCTTTGTTTTGGATTGCAGAGATCATATTTCAACTTTTCTGGAAAGATTTTTACTCCTCAAAATAGCTTCTACCAATTTTCATATCAAATTATCTCTCTATAGAACACATTTAATCTAGCTATTAGATTACACCAATTCTCTTACTTATTATGATATACCTATTTAACCTGAATTGCACTGCTGGATTTTAACTAGTTTTTATAATTATTGTACATATTTCTATTCTAAAGTTTTTGCCAAAACATGAATACCAATCACCCAAAAAATGATTGTCCAGTTTAAAAAACCTAGAAAATAGTTGACTAGTTAACCCATCACCCTACTGCCAACCTCATAACAAACCCTAAGAAAACCTTTAATACCATCACCACCACTTCAATCACCTCAACCACTACCAAAACCTTCCCCCAATATCCTTAAAAACCAAAGACTATCCCTAAACAACTTTACAACAAAAAAAAACTAACCTATCCCATGCAAGTTGCCACTATGGATCATAAGAGCATCGCCACCACCAACTTTACCTCTGGTACTTTATAGGCAAATAAAATAAAGGTCCCAAGCAATACAACTAATTCTAAATAGCCTTTTTTTTCCATGATAAAAGATTGATATTATTTTGGATATTATGGATAATGTCATTAAAGAGAGCGCATCAAAATAAAATCGATGTTTAGTGGGTTTCTTCTTGAGTTATTAAATGTCTTACCATGCAACCAGTTTTATTGTATTCTAAATATGGAAAACTATGGTCTTTAGAGTTTCATGACAACACATCAAGGTTTCTTGATTTCCTCTATTTAAAAGTAAGGATGATGCTAATTCATTTATAGAGAAGGGATCATAGATTTAGGGGGGGAGTCCTAGTCCTCCAATCATGGCACCCATATTTTTTTCTTGACAATTTTTTTTTAAGTTGCCTATATGGATTTACCTTCAAGGTTTACCTTTTCCCCTTTGGAACGAGACATGCCTAGGCATGACCACAAATATGGCGAGGAAACTATAGGCTTGTGATGAATAAACACTTAGTTATACCCAATTCAGCTATGCTAAAGTTTATATTAAATTGGATGCTTCACTATTTATGGTCCATGCTTTTCAGTTGATGTGAGTTATTTATGAAACCTATCACAATTATGTTTGATTATGAATGAAAGCCAAAAGTTTATGAGTTCTGCAAACTTTTTTTTTGCCATATATGCAAAGTATCGATTAAGGCCTTAAAATTTTTATTGAACACATACTCAAGATAAAAATAAACGAGAAGGATGTCTTTATATATATGAAGCTCACCAATAATTATTGTTGAAAGAGTATTATCCCTTTTAATTATTGTTGTTGCAGCAAAATCAATAACCCAAACCATTTAGTTAGAAACAAATGACCAATTGAACAAAATAAAGAGATTGATAGCTATTATTCTTGGAAATGGTCGACCAATTTAAACTTTAGAGAAATCAGTCGACTAGTAAAAGATGCAAAAACAACCAAACCTGATGATGTTTAGATGTTCAAGGTAAGTAATAATGGGAATTCAAAACTTGACTTGGATCATGACAAATTACATCTTGAGAGGGGCCAATCTATTAACTCTATTAACCAATGGGATTTTGGATTCTACCTTGACTTTTTTTTTCTAACTAAGTGAAACAAGTGATATGATCCTTCTAATAATCATGAAACTAGACAAAGTAGAGCAAAAAGGAAAAAGAGGCTTAAGGTCCTCTTATGTTTCCCTTTTATATATATATATAATAAAGGACTTTGGAATATCATGGATCTTAATGGCTCCCCTAAAATATAAAACAATAAAGGTTTGGATTAATAAACATAATCTTAGCTTGGTAAATATATTTTAGACTAAGATTGCATCTAACCATATAGGGAGGTTGAGTTGACTATAATTCCTTCATCACATCAATTTTTTTGTAATATCTTGGTTAATTATAATTGTCATATCCTAGTTGAATAGGATTTTATGGTATATCATGTTGTTGCTTGTATTTTTTTTAATAGTGAATAATCTAGAAGGTATTTATTTTGGTTTATGGGTCTTCTTTGTTATTATTTTTGTTTATGACCTCAATACACCTTTGACGTGTCAAAACATATGGAATTACTTAAGCTTCTATGTTGTTGCTTTTTAGTCCATATTGTGGCTTATTTAAGGAGATTTTAAAGTTATGCTGAAATATTTTGATAAATATAAAGGTGATCCTACTTGATTGAAGTTTTTTATTCAGGTATGATATATATTTGGCACAACGATTAGTATGGCATGGGTATTATTTTTTAGAACTAGAGTAGATATTTGACTATTCATATTAATTCTTTACTTGGTAATCTACTTGCATTACGTTCTTACCTAGAGACTTCTTATATCATAGTGTTATGTTTGTATAATTCACTTATCCTCTTTTCAATCTAAATACTTATTTTATGTTCTTAAATTTATGGGATAACAAGGATGACTTTGTGTGTCTAGATGGAAATATGTGGTAGATTCTTGTTAATGGTAACCCTATATACAAGTTTACCAAGAAATTTAGGTTGCTAAAGCCTAGGTTGAAGATTTTACATTACCAACACACTAGTCATATCACTAATCATATGGTTGAGGAAAAACTTAAATGGGCACAACACAAATTATTCTTCATAATTCTCCTTATAATGATGAGTGTGGAGAGAACTTGTTAGAGAGTTCTTTTAATTAAGTAAGGATGAAGAGGGCTTTTTACTAAAAGAAGTCTTGGATTTAGAGATTAAACTTGCGAGAAGGAAACACCAAGTTCTTCCTTAGATCACTCCTTCATAGATAGATTATAAATAAAATATATTGGTTGACTTATAAGATAGGATCTCGAGTCTAGGATCAGTAGGTTCTAAGCTAGTTAATAGTTTGTTATTTCTATAGGCTATTTCTTACTCATTTCACCACTTTAAAGGATATGTCCATATACTTCACTAGCATGATTCCTCTAGAAATTTTCCTAAAGTCATGTAGCATATATGATAAGATCAAGGAATTCTTATTTTTCATCTGAAATAATAATGCTTATATTCCATGTGGTTTTACTTTGTTCTTCGAGAGAAGCTAGGACATTATCAATAAAGACTTTAGTGTTGTTGTAAGGTACTTCTTTGATACCTCTACTCTGTCTAGGTGTATGAATGCTACAAGGAATATGAATGATTGACTTATTTCATGTTATAAATTGATATACAAATGCATATATAAGTTATTATAAATAGATGGATGGTATGATAGAATTGCTAAACTATTGGTTCATGGTTAGACTCTTGCTATCGTTGCTATTGATGTACATTTGATAGTCTACTGCTGGTTCGGTCTATTACAGCTTGTTGGTTGGCATGATTGGTTGGCGGCTGGTGGTGAGGTAATTTTTTTACATTATTGATGAAAACTTCCTATAAAATCTAAGATTTGTGAATTAGATTGAATGTCAAGAATTTAAACAAGCTAACAAATCATTTAATTATGAGAACAATTAAAAAACCATTCTCTGATATCAAAGTTGATGTAAAATAAAAGATATTTAAAGATGAAGTAATGAGGTAAAAATAAAAAGCCAAAGAAACAAAAAGAACAAAATAAGGAAAAAAAGAGAGAAAGAATACGGATTGGAAAAGTCTACAACTTTGTAATTTTATCCATTTCATCCATAACTATCTAACATGTAGAAAAATATGACATAAATACTACCATAACTAGAACTAGTAATTGGGTTTATATCCCACTAAATAAGATATCAAACAATAATTATATTAAACCTAATAAATAAACTTAAATAAAAGGTTAACTAGATTTTGCTTAATAAACAAACTTACATAAATCCCATTACACAAGAGTGGGGTTATTCCTCTTTATCATAGATTATAAAAAAAAAATATAAACTATGCCTCAGATTTGATATTCCCACGAAATATTACAGTAATGAAGAAATATCTAGGAATTGATCTTTAATCAATAACATAGAGGTATCTAGGTATGATTACTTGTTACTTGTTCTCCACTATTTTCTTACTTGGATTTTAAAAGTATAGTCCTTATGCTATTTATTCATTGTTATAGAAATTAAAAACACAATAAGAGATGATATGCATTTTATGCATCACTTTAGTTTTTTATAATAGTTTATGAGCAAAAGATAAATATACATATGTGCTTAAATTAATAGCATTAATAGAGATATTTTGAAAGATCAATGCATTTAAAGGCCTAAAATGCACTAAAAAATGTGATTTATAAGCAAAAAATAAAAATCTTGATCATATATATAGAACTGAACTACCAATGGCCTTGACATTAACAACACATCATCGTTTGCATTTTTAGTGTCCTTAATATTGCATTACTTATAAAAAAAATAATTATTTTTGGTATTGTTGCATGTTTTCCAATAATTATATGTAATATTGAGTTGTAGACTTACACTATAAGAGATTAACCCTGTATTATAAATACTTATTTTCTTTGAAATTTTGAAAAAAATCAAAAACTCAAAAAAAATCCTTATTTTGAAAAATAAAAAATATCATTTATTTTCAAGAACTGCACTTAATATCGAGTTGTAGACTTTGTAAGATACTGAATTGATATTAAAAATTGTTGTTTTTCACCTATTTTCTTTTAAAAAAATACTCAAAATTTCAAAAAAGTTCCCATTTCAAGAAATATAAAACTTATATTTTGTTTTCGCACATACAACTTAACTCTAGAAGTTTTCGTGCATATTCTCTAAAAAAACAAAAAAAAAAGTGTTTTTATGATGTTTTGAAATACAAAAGAATAGTATAACCAATTTTTTATTATCCATTAGAATTTGACCAAGATCTTAGGAATACCACAATAATTAATTTGTCTAATTAATTTTTGGTATGAATTTTATGATGTAATGCATACACCCAATATTAAATTAAATGAATTAATAGAATTAATATTATAAATTAGTTGTAGACATTGTTATTTAAGGGTATAAAATTATACCAGAAAGTATATCCTTAGATATAGAAGATACAAAGTAAAAAATAAATGCAATTCTAAATTTTAGATTTTAGAATGATTAAGATTTAACTCGATAAGGCATAAATTTTCTCATGAAGGGAGATATACCTTGAACCTCAGATGAGACCAACAAATAGAAACATAATTTATAATAACAATCGATCAATAATATAGTTGACTACAGGTAAGTTGCACTAGTGATAACGTGTCTTCCTCTTACACAACTAGTCCCTTCACCTAAACTATTGCAGAGCATAGTTTTTATAGTGACCATGACAATAAGTGGTGACTTCTTAAAAAATCATGATTTTATGAATAAAAATAATTTTTTTTTCTGAAAATAGGAGGAAAATCCACCATTCAATGTCGTGCATTCTATAATACTATTATAACCCAATTTTGAACTCCTTATTTTTTTTTATATAAAATTACATAGTAAAAAATCCAAAAATATAATAAAATTTACAAATATTTCTTAGAACACGAAGAGACAAATCTTTGAGCTAAAATAAATCAAAATACAAGAAGAACAATTAGATTGGGAGAATCTAACTAGATACGATGAAGAAAGAAAGAAGATTGACATTGAAATCCAAATTTGGAAAATTAATTAATTTTAAGGAATTAATCAAACTTCTAAAAGACATATTTGACTTATCTAAAGACTTAATTAAAGTAAAGATAAGTCTCAAAGTCATCTGGGAAAAAAATCATCAGATATAATTAAGTTTAAGGGCTAAATAAGATTTTATGGAGTTTTATGGATTCAATCCAAGGCTCAATTGAAGAATAAAACAAGTTTGGAAGCTTAATTTAAAACAAATTATAGGAATTAGGACATCAAGTATATCTTTGAAACTTTGAAAAAACCAAATTCATGCAATCAGGGGTTTTATTGCAAAAAAAAAGAAGAAGAAGTTTGAAAGCTAATTAAGGGCCAAATTGAAAAAAATAAAGATGGAGAACCTTTCCATAAAAAGGCATGCAATATTAGGAACTATACTAAACATTTTCAAGAACTAATTCGAATAAAATCAAAGTTTAGAGCTTAATTAAGGACTAATTTGAACAAATTAGAAGCAAAGGGCTACTTTATAAAAGACTTTGGATTGGAGGGATCTCATTTGGTCCATTTCTTTTCACTAGCCATTTCACATGACACCCTTAACTAGTAATCTAAATTTCTTTTTTCTCAACAACATGTATTTCTTGGTTTTAATCTTGAGTTTCAGTTTCAAACCAAAACTTTTTTTGACCAAATCGTAATGATTTAATGATAAGCAAAGTAAATAAGTGCTAGATTATTGATACTCACATGATTAATAATCTCTTTATATATTTAGTTTTTGTATATCTGGTATATGATGAGAAATACATTTTCTAGGTTCATGAAGAATATTCACCGTGTTTTTCATTTAGTGTGTGTTTGATATGTTTTTGGATTTAATAACCATTTTATTTCAAAAACACCAAACAAAATAAGGGATTGTATGTTTTTTTTGTGTTTTTTAGAGAACTGCTTTTTGAATATTTACTTTGTTTTGGGTTCATTTTTGTGCTAAACTAAAGTCTTAGCTTTGGTTCAATGTAAAGTCAATGATTTGGCTTTTTTGGGTCAATTAAGTTACGTCGTGATCGTTTGAGAAGTATTTTGATAAAGGGTATTTTTTTGGTTTAAGGATGTGTTTGACAATCACGCCATTAGATCTATTTTAATAGTTTTATTTAAATGAAAAATGGGTTTTCCCTAACAAGCCCCATTTTAAATTCTAAAATAACTCAAGAACCATTTTAAATTATTTGTGGGTTCTTTACGTATTTTCCAATCATTTTACTTAATATCATAGCTTTAGATTATACTATAAAATAATAATATGATATTAAAAATATCTTCTTTTCATCGAAATTCCAAACAAATTCTAAAATAATTTTCCTCATTTAAAAAAATATAGAACATATGTTTTATTTTTTGTGCATATATCATATTTTCATAAATAATAAAAAATATACAAGGCATGATTTAAAATTTCTAAAAACTCAAAAAGTTATTTTTATTGATATTTTTACATGTATTTTTGGATTTAATAACCATTTTATTTCAAAAACACCAAAGAATTTGTATTGTTTTGTTTGAATATATAAGATAATGAATTGATACATAAGATATATTTTTAATATTGAATAAAAATATAAAAAAATTATTTATATTTTTTACATTAGAATGTTTAGATCTTAACGGATAAGATAATGATCTTCTTACTGAGAAGAACTTTTTAAAAAAATCTTAGACAAATCACTAACTAAAAAACAAAACAATATCTTAGTTAATATTAGACAAACAAACAATGTAATTTAGCTTAGATAATATGTAATAGGAGTTTTAATGTTTAGAGAAAAAAAAAGTGTGCCACACTACATGAAAATAAAAATTAAAATAAAAATTAAAATTAAAAGTACATATAGAGATTTATTGTCTTGATATAAAACTTAATGAAAAAGGAACGTGAAGGAGAAAATAAAATAAGATAATAATAAATAGGATAATAGAAAAAACCATAAATATAAAACAAGCCGAGTTGCTCTATAACAGAGAAGTTGAAGACCTCTACAGATTACGGACAAGCATGGCAATGTTGAAACGACATTTAGCTAAAGAAGTGTCGCTGGTCCTGTTAATTTATTCTGAGCCACATCACCTGCGGAATTCAGGTCAGACCTGGCAATTATAATAATGCGTCAAAGAAAGAGGCACGATCTGCTGTTAATTTACTGATATTCTTCTATGAACTTGCTCTTTGAGGTATGCTATCAGTGGCTGCTGATGCTTGGAACAGCATGATCTGCTGTAGAAAGATGAGGTCGGCCCTCGTGATTTGACTGTTGGACGGCCTTTGACTGGTCATTGCTTTAATCATTACAGGTCACTGCTGAAGATCAATCATTTTTAACCTTAATTGTTAACTTGCCGAGATTATTTGAATTTTATTGAGTATAATTTTTGGATTCATGTATGTACTTTTAGTGTAAGAAATTTCTGTGAACACGGACACAGGAACTCGAGAATTTAGCCGGCCAATTCAGTTAAAAAAATGTTTTCTATATATTAAAGGAAATAAAGATAAAGTAGTTGTAAAAATCTAGAAAATGTGAGACCTGTTATAAAAAGAATAAATAATTAATATAAAAGAGTATAAATATCAAAATATAATTAAAAGAGACAAGAGAAAAATACCTTATTATATATTTCTTTATTTTTTCAAAGTGTAAAGAATACAAGACAAGTGGTCTATTTATAGAAGAAGAAAATGAACTCAAGGATTATGAAAATTCAAGAGACTAAACTCCAATCATGGACATTCAATACAAATAAATATGAATTTATAACACTTCCCCTTGAATGACCATGTATTTTAAAATTCAATAGAGGACTTTATATAGATATTTCAAGATCTATATATGAATACTTCAGGATTAAATAAAACAATGTCAAATTACCTCATTAAAACCTTGCAAAGAAAAACTCAGTGGGAAAAAACCTAAGTAAAGGAAAAAGAGTACAATTTGCATTGACTTCCTCTTAAAAGTACATGTCTTATGACAAATCTTTAAGATGAAGCATTCCAATATTATAGACAAGTTTCTTGAAAGTTGAGACTGATAAATACTTTGTAAATAAATCTTCTACATTAACACTTGACTTGATTTGTTTGATATCAATCTCTCCCTTTTGTTGGATCTTGTGAGTATAAAAGAATTTTGGTGAGATATGTTTTGTTTTTTCTCCTTGAATATAGCCTCCTTTGAGTTGAGTGATGTAGGCAATATGATCTTCAAACAATATTGTGGGACTATTTAATGGCTGACAATCCATATTTTTTCTTTATGTGTTGGATAATTGTTCTTAGCCATATACATTCTTGACTTGCTTCATGTATCGTGATAATCTCTGAATGATATGATGAAATAGCCACTAATATTTGTTTGACAAATCTCCGAGAAATTGCAGTACCTCCATAGGTAAATAGATAACCTATTTGTGATCTCCCTTTCTGGGGATCAGAGAGATAACCCACATCTGCATATCTAATCAATCCTGAATTTGATCCACAATAAAATAATCTCATTTTTGTTGTTCCGTAGAGATAGCGAAATATATGTTTAACTCCATTCCAATGTCTTTTTGTGGGAGTGAAACTGTATCTTACCAATAAATTTACTGCAAAAGCTATATCTGGTCTTGAACAATTTGCAAGATACATAAGTGCTCCAATAGCACTAAGGCATGGTACTTCAGGACCAAGAATTTTTTTCATCCACTTCTAGAGGTCGAAAAGGGTATTTTTTTGCATTAAGTGATCGAAATACCATAGGTGTAATCAAAGGATGAGCATTGTCCATATAAAAACGTTTGAGGATTTTTTTTGTATACAACAATTGATGTACAAATATTCCATTTGAAAGATGTTCAAGCTGTAAACCAAGATAAAATTTTGTCTTTTCGAGATCTTTCATCACAAATTCATTTTTCAAATAGGTTGCAGTTTTTGTTAACTCTTTAGGAGTACCAATAATATTTAAGTCATCAACATATATTGTAATAATACCAAATCTGAATATTGTTTTCTTAAACAAATCTCATCATTCTTAAATTCTCTTTTTAAGAAGTATTCATTATGACGATTGTACCACATCTGACCAAATTGCTTCAATCCATATAAAGATTTTTGTACTTTAATAGAATAAACACTTCTGGGTTCATTACAAAAGGCTTCAGGCATTATAAATCCTTCAAGGATTTTCATATGGTTGTCTAGGATTTTCATATGGTTGTCTTTATCTAATGATCCATATAGATATACTCCAACTACATCCATTAAATGAATATGTAACGTTTCTGAGACCACTAAATCAATTAAAAATCTGAAAGTGATTGCATCCATCACTGGAGAATAAGTTTTCTCATAATCAATATCAGGTCTCTACGAAAAACCTTGTGCAACAAGTCATGCCTTATATCGTATAATTTCATTGTTCTCATTTTATTTTCTAACAAAAAACCCATTTATATCCAATGGGTATAACACTTTTAGGTGTATGGACTACAAGTCCAAATACTTCACGTTTTGCAAGTGAGTTTAACTCTGTTTGGATTGCTTCTTTCCACATTGGCCAATCATTTCTATATCGATATTCTTCAACAGTTTGTGGTTCAAATTTATCATCACTTCTAGTCATACAAAAAGAAGCCTTAAATGCAAATACATCATTTATGATAATTTTATCTCGTTCCAAAATATGTCCTGTATGAACATAGTTTATGGAGATCTCATTATTTTCAGGTGTGTGGTTCTCTTTAAGAGGTCCTTCTTCAAGGGGATAAGTATTAGGAGATGATTTGGACAAAAGATCTGATGTTTGTTTTATGGATGAGGACTCTCTAAGAGTACCATCATCTATTCGTTGGAGTTTTTGTTTTCTAGGATTTTTGTCTTTAGCTCTAATAGGTCTCCCACGCTTCAGGCATGGTATAAATTCATTTGTTGTTATGTTGACCTTTTTTCCTTCAGGACTTTCAATTCTAGATGGAGTATTTGCAGCAGGAATATGAGATTTAACTACCTTTTCACTATTGGTGAAAACATTCGGTAATTGATTTGCAATATTTGGTAAATGAATTATACCTTGAACTTCAAGTTCACATTAATTTGTCCTTGGATCAAAATGAGATAACTTTGGGTTATTCCAAGTAATTTCTTGTCGTGCTTCAGGCACTGAATTTGTTTTCCCTAATGATGGGAAAATGTTCTCATCAAAATGGAAGCCTTCAAAACATGTCTTAAAAACATCATTAGTCAAAAGTTCAAGGAATCTAATAATAGATGGAGAATCAAAACTAACATAAATTCCTATTCTTCTTTGTGGACCCATTTAGTCCTTTGTGGGGGGTGCTACAGGCACATATACTGCATAACCAAAAGTTCATAGATGAAATATATTTGGTGGTATACCATAAACAAGTTGTAAAGGAGAATAATTATGGTAAGCACTTGGTCTAATTCTAACTAGCAATGCATCATGTAATATAGCATGTCCCTAGATAGATGTAGGCAATTTTGATTTCATAAGTAATAGTCTTGCAATTAATTGAAGTCACTTTATAAATGATTCTGCTAGAGCATTTTGAGTATGTACATGAGTAACAGGATGTTCAATATCAATTCCAATAGAAGTACAAAAACTATCAAATGCTTGGAAAGTAAACCCACTAGTATTGTCTAGTCGAATTTTCTTGATAGGATAATCATGAAATTGCGCCCGTAGTCTGATAATTTGTGCTATTAATCTAGCAAATGCAATATTTTGACTCGAAAGCAAACAAACATGTGACCATTTACTTGATACATCAATCAATACCATAAAATATCTAAAAGGTCCACATGGTGGATGAACATGCCACATATATCTCCTTAAATGTTTTTGAGAAAAGATGGTGATTCTACTTTGATGAAGATGGTTTGGTAATTAAATTACCTTGGGAACATGCAACACATGAATTTTTACTTGGTAAAAGAATCTTCAGGTTCTTTAAGGGATGCCCATAAGAATTCTCAATAATTTGTCTCATCGTTAATGATCCTGGATGTCCAAGTCGATCATGCCAAAGCATAAATTATTTTGGGTCGAAACACTTCTGGTGTATCATAACATTTGATTCAATACATTTCATGATCGTGCTGATAATGTATTATAAAAATAATAAATAATTGACATAGAAGAACATATAATAAATTCCAAAAGGAAAAGACAAGTAGTTTCTAAAGTACAAGCTTTTGGCCTGAAATACGTGTAGTAATATAAATATATTTTTTCTATCTTCATATGTTATTTCAACACGATAACATTTAGCACATATATCCTTATAACTGAGTAAATTTCTTCTAGACTCAAGTGAATATAATGCATCTTTGATGCTTAGTCTTGTGTTATTTGGTAACACAATATTAGCTTTTCCATAACTTTTAATCATGTCTGTTAGACCTGATATTGTAGTGGCATTAGCTTTGATTAATGTCAAATACTCAAAGTATTTATTTTTCTTCAGAATTGTGTGTGTTGTTGCACTGTCTGCCAGACATAAATCTCCACCATGAAAAGTCATACTATTCATTATGTTTCCACTTCAAGTGGTATGATGAGTTACTTTTAAAAGGATTATCTCTTTTTCATTTTCATTTATTTCTTCCATACCTATATCCTTGATTGTTCTTTGTCTTCTGAACAAAGGTTCCATTCACTTAGGGAATGGTTTAGAACTCGTGGGATGAGATTGATGATTTTTCATCAAAAACTCATTATTTTGTTCAACCATTAGAAGACATTATATTAATTTTGAATACCTTTTGAAATTATTCACTCTATATTGTTGATACAGAACAATGTTTCAGGCATAAACATAAAAGTAGCGAATGTTTTCTTTGACATTTGATCTTCTGTGATATCTTTACCACACAATTTCAGCTGTGAGGTGATTTGAAAAGGAGTTATATTCACTAATCGATTTAAAATCTTGCAACTTCAGGTGCAACCAATCATAACAACCTTGGAGAAGTATGATAAACTTTGGTGGTCATATCTTTTATTTAGATTTTCCCATATATTATTTCCATCTTTGATGGTCTTTTAAAGATTCATAGCTTCCAGATGAATCTCGACGTCAATATTTCATGACAAATAATTATTTATAAAAATATCAAAAGTGATAAATTCAAGTTTAGTTAGATTTGATATCATCTTTATCTATAAAAACAAGAAATAACTTATTAAATAAAGTCATGGAGATAAAAGAAGAAGACAAAAATTCAGTCCTTTAAGACTATTATTTATTCAGCTTTAGAAATACTTGTTCTCTAGGAACTGCATTTATTTTATTTAATCTTTCAGGAAAATACTAGTTCTTCAGGAACTATTTTAAATTTATTTAATTCTTCAGGAAAATCATTCATTTAAGACTATTATTTATTTAGCTTTAGAAATACTAGTTCGTTAGAAACTGTATTTAATTTATTTCATTCTTCAGGAACAATTTTTAATTCATTAATTCTTCAAGAGCTTGTGATACTAGTTCTTCATAAACTGTTTTTATTTTATGTAATATTTCAGGAACTTGTAATACTAGTTCTTCATGAACTAGTTTTAATTTATGTAATTCTTTAGGAACTTGTAATACTAGTTCTTCAGGAACTATTTTTAATTTATTTAATTCTTCAGGAACTTGTAATAACTGTTTTTATTTTATGTAATTCTTCAGGAACTTGTAATAGTAGTTCTTCAGGAACTATTTTAATTTATGTAATTCTTGAGGAACTTGTAGTACTAGTTCTTCAGGAACTATTTTTAATTTATTTAATTCTTCAGGAACTTGTAATACTCATTCTTCAGGAACTATAAATCTCTTTCCATGAATAAAAGTGAAAGAAAATTTGCCACAACTAAATTACAATAATGAAAAGCAAATATATTAAAATTGATATAAACTGGTTAGAGCATCATGCTGATAACGTGTTATAAAAAAATAATTAACACAGAAGAACAAAGACATCAAAATATAATCAAGAGAGACAAGAGAGAAATACATTTCTTATTATGAATCCTTCTATTTTTCTAAAGTGTAAAGAATACAAGACAAGTGGTATATTTATAGGAGAAAGAAATGAATTCAAAGGTTATAAAAATCCGAGAGACTAAACTCAAGAATTATGGACATTCAATACACATAAATATGAATTTATAATAAGAACAAAAGAAAATCGGAATTTACAAAGAAAAGAAAATGAAAAGAGGTGAGTCGGGCCTATACTTGTTGGGCAGCGCGCGCCTAGACTGAATGTGCCTGGCTCACTCTCATGGAGACTTTATTAAAGAAGAAAAAGGAAGACGACTCTTCTTCCTAGAAATGGTTTGTTGACATTTTTTTTCCCACTAAAAACCCCTTTTGGTAACCCCTTTTGAACCTCAAAAACCATTTATTCACTTTTAAACAACATAACATCTAATCATTTTCTAAATTTTATTTTTACCTCGGAGCCACCATCTGTTATTTTGTATCACTTTGCATATCTTGAAGACCTCCATTGAACTTATAAGATTTATTTTTATTAAATGGAAGCTGAAATAACTTCAATATTTTTTTTTATTAATATGGATATTTGGGTCAGTTTGTACGTGCCTTAATTAATTTCACGAGTCCAAAAGTTAACGACTATATAAATCTTTAGTGACTATCATATTAGGAATCACTTGACTCAAACTTGAGATTACAAGAAGAACAAACCTTTTAATTTTAAATTCTTACCACAAGATAAGAAATTGTGATCTCTCTCCTCAATTGTTTTGCCAATCAGCTCCCTCTCTCTTGAGAGAAATAGTGCAGGGATTTATTTATTTATTTTGGAATGTTTAGCGTCTTATTTTAAAAGAATGAAATACATGTTGTGAAATTGTAGGATCAAGATGAAAATCCATGAAAAACCTTATAGCCAAAGCAAGAAATTGCAGTGCAAGTTGTTGAGAAACTTTTTGGCATCGGGTTTTCCAACTTTAAAAAACTTTTGGAAGAACTAATAATTTCTGTTACTTATTTAATTTTTGTTTCAACGAGGAACTCTTTTTATTTTCGGGGAAACTCTTCGAGGGGGTCAAATAACCTATATTGAATATATGGATTTGAAAGTGTGTGGAGTGTTTACGAGAACAAAGTAATAACATGTTAACATTGAGTTGCCATAAAGAATTAGTGTTAGTGACATGTAAAAACATGATACACTAACCCACTAAGATTGTGTTTATTTTTTATAGTTATTTTTTAAAAAATAGTTTTTTTAATGTATTTTAGTATTGTAATAACAATTGTTTTTAAAATAGAACTTAATTTAAAAAATGAGCTTGAGAGGAAATTAAACTCTTTTAGGTTAACCTAATAACTTGCGAGCACAACAAAAACTAATGGAATTATCAACGTAGCATTTCTTTAGCGGAATAATCTTTCTAAAATTATACATCTAAATGGTGTGAAATTTTTATTATAGCTATAGACATAATTCACTCTAGATTGGAACACTATAATTACTATTATGCCATTCAATTCTTAATTTAATCACTGAAGTAAGGGGTATTCATGTTTTTTTTATTTTCTATGCCCAGTAAAAAAACTATATTACCCCTGGTTGTAGTAAAAAAAAAAACATTGTCTGGTCAAGGGTAGACAATTTTTTTATGAACAGTGAGATAACTATTTTACCCCTCCGTGACACAAAAAATATGCACAACCGGCAGAGGTTGATTTTTCCATTATTAGTGACCAGTACAAATATAGCTTTGCTCCCAGAAAAGACAAAAGTTAAGAGTTTTCTATAAGGGTATTGGCATTTGCATATGAGGTTTAGTTGTTATTACACGGGCTTGGGGGTTGTTTAGTTAATTTGATATTTTTTAATTCTTTTTTTACAAAACACTGTTGGCGTGTCGTGCTGATGCATTGTAAATTGTTTTTCTTCTGTGCCCTTCAAATGGTGCATGCGGCGTCTTGCGATAGTGGAAAATATTCACCCGTTATCCCATGGTGGTCAGAGATATGCCGGTAGTTAGTTGAACTTTGTTTTTCACTTTTCTCTCTCTTGTAACCTAAATTACATGACAGTCCTCATAGTTTATGATTTTATCACTTCAGTCCCTAGGCTTCTGATTGTTTATTTTCGTCCTGCTTTCTGTTGTAGAGGTTATGATTTGTTTTAATTTTGTCATTCACTTAAAATTATTAGTGCTATACTTGTTATAAAACTAAATTTGAATACCATTACGCTTGAAAAGTCTTATAACTTCAATTACATAAAGTGGTGAGGATAGAGGGTCACTAAACAAGTTATCATCGTATGAAGTTCAATTTCAAATATAATCTTAGCTTTCTTATAATAATATATTTGACTATGAGATTCAAATTATTTTGCTTTTGATTTCCTTCTATATCTACTCTCACAACTCTTCGAGGCTGAGTTAAAGATTAATAAAAGTTGAGTTACAAAGTTGAGTTACCAATATAATATAATTACCATTAACTAATCATTGATTATACAGCTTGTAATTAACCAGTCCGTTTATGATCTATGGAACATCATCATAGAGATCCCATATTTGATCAAGATGAGTTTGGAGGTGGCGTATATGCCAAGCTGACAACATGTATGCGGTCATATACATGTCGTCCCTGGACCACTAGGCCAATTCTTGGTGGGGCCCATGATAAAAAATTAACAATTTGATTAATTAATTAAGCTGAGATCGGTGGCGGGTGAGAGTGACGTGACTAGAAAGGGGGTTGTTGGGACGTATCTGTTATAGTTATAGAAAATCGGCCGATGTGACCACGAGATCTTTCGGGGGGTTTCATTAACCATCAAGTGCTGGCTCTGACGATACTGTGTCGTTTGTTTGTGTTTGTAGAGGGAAATCAGCAGCAGAAGATACAAAAAACTCGACGCGGAAATTATTCTGATGAGCTCATCCACACATCAACTCTCTCGCTTGTTAGCCTTGCTCGTCTATAGCAAGGTTCCAGTTGTCATTCTGGTTTATTTTATTAATATAAAATATTTTGGTTTTAGAGTATTTTGGCTTGCTGTTTTAAGGTAATACTGTTCATATATAATTAATTATATATATATATGAAAAAAATTAAAATATTAATTTAACAAGCATAATTAAAATTCAAGATAAATTAACTTTAAATTATACAATATAAACACAAAGTCAAACAAATATAATCTCAAAATTAGAAGCACAATCACAAGTTAATCAAAATAAAGAGGATTTTAAGGCCGGAACGTCACACCCGAAACGGTACTGAGACGTTCCAGTCGGAATTTGACTGGTATTTCCGGAACGAGACATAATCGAAACCGAGACGAAAACAATGTCGTTTTGTCTCCGTTTTTTAACGGCACGGAACGTTTCTGCCATTCCAACCAGAACGGAACGGTATTGACAACTCTGGTCTATAGATTTTACCTTACCGTAAGAGTTTTCATCATCTTAGCTTTATAAGTTCATTTTATTTATTTTTTTATTAACTACGAGCAAGTCAGCTTGTACATGTATTAATTAATTTTATAAGTTTAAAGTTAATAATTATATAAATTTTTATTGGTTATTATATTAACAATTACAAAACTCAAATTTAAAATTATAGAAAAAATAAAAAATTTAACCCTAAATTCTTACCACTAAATCACCTACTAAATAATTGTTGATTTGATTTCTTAAACTTGAGGCCGGCTGCTTCATTATTTTTTTCTATTTATTTTAACCAACGCAACGTTTAGATATTAAAATGAAAAGAAAAAATAGAATTAGTTATACAAAGAAAGAGTGCCATCTAATTGTCTGAGTCAAATTAAGCATTCTGAGTTCAGATTTAAAATTATTATAATATGTCCACACCATCCTAGCACAAACAATTAACTAATATTCCTAAACTTCGAACTATGACGCAAGTGAGTCATGTGCTCACTTCCACCAACACATCCAATAGATTAATTATATTATTTTATAAAGCATGATAAGATTGTTTGTTAATTAACAGATAAGTATGATTATAAAAGTGTTTAGTAGTTCAGTCCATCAAAAATTCTATATTTGGAATAAACGAGGTTACTTGCTGCACGCTGTGCTAAGTTTTTTTTATATAAAAAATTGATTGTTTTTGTACATGTTGTAATTGGTTATCTTAATATTTAATTAGTAAAATTATAATAGATTAAATCTGTTAGAAATGAGTTTTTGTTTTGCCTAAAAGGAACAATTAAAAACCAAAATTAAGAGCATATATATATAAACATGGACAAAAATAGAGACTATTTAGAAATATATCTAAAAAATAAAGGAATTAAAATAAAAAATTAAAAGTATATGGGCCGAAATGAAAAGAAAATATGTAAATATTTTAAACGGAAGGATTAAATTAAAAAAATTAAAAGTGTTGTAAGGAAAAAATAAATAATTCTTTTATTTCTTGATTTTGTTTCGATCCTTTTATTTTTTTTAAGTAATTTTGGTATAATTTTAAATAATTTATTTGTATTTATGTATCTATACTCTTAGTTTTGACTTTTAATTTTTATTAGAATTTATCTTTGTATTAAATATAGCTTTTTCACCTTTGGTGGTGTGAAATGATAGAGGAGTGGAACCATGCAACTCTTATCTTCAACATATGGAAGATTTTAACAAATCACTCCTCTATCTGGGTCTCGTGGGTCAAATCTTATCTCCTAAGGGGGAGATCCTTTTGGGCCATCCCAATCCCAGCCAAACCGTCCTGGAATTGGCGGAAGCTTCTCCAGGTTAGGGAGCTTGTGAGGGGCAGTTTCACTGTGAAAATTGGGAATGGGGAAGACACCTTCCTGTGGCTGGATTATTGGCTCCCTGATGGGAAGAGATTGTGTGATATGTTTTCCCCTCGTGAGTTGAGTCACACTGGGCTTGCATGGGAGGCAAAGGTCTCGTCCATCGTCTCGGGTAACCAATGGGATTTTCCCTCTGATTATGGTCCCCTTTAAGCAGCGTGGCAAACCATTCCCTTTCACCCGAGCGTTATGCGTGTTGATCGCCAGGAGTGGGTTCATCATGCATCGCGTGATTGCACAATCAAATCCATCTGGGAGCATGTCAGGACTACCAAGCAGACAGTGAAGGGAAGTATCCTGATTTGGAATCGATGGCATATTCCGAGACATGCCTTCATCTTATGGTTAGCCTCTAAGAACAGGCTGAGAACGATGGACAGGGTGCACAATGTGGGTACCATTAACAGGGATTGCATTCTGTGTAGTGGCCTTGCAGAGAGCCACGACCATCTTTTCTTCACTTGCAGGTATTCCACAGAAGTTTGGCAGGAGGTGGCTTCTCGGGGTCGTCTCAATTGGCCAGGGCTTCCGTGGGATAGGGCCTAGGAGTGGGCAGTTAATGAGTTCCACAACAAAAACCACCCTAAGCACAACATTGCAGGTTTGATCATGGCTGCTTCGGTTTATCACATTTGGTGCGAGAGGAATAGACGCCTCTATAACCAAGTCTACTGTAGTGCCACGCATACAAGAAATGAGATTCTTCGAACTATTCGGGATAAGCTTGCCAATCTGGGGAGTCAAGCCCAGATCTCTCAAAGTCTCCTGCAACAGTGGGATGTTCACTAATCCCAGGTTTGGATTGGGGCTGCGCCGTGGGCTTGGCCAAATGCCGTTGGTATGAGTCCTCTTTGTTTCAGCTGGACTGGGCCAGGCGATCTTGAACGACTGTTTTTTAGGGGGTTCTTGGACTGGCTTCATCTCTACTTCGAGCTTCTGCTCTTGTTTTCTTTGCAGGGGGTTTGTAAGCCTTTTAAGGCATGGGTGGGTATTCTTGTAAGCCTTTTTAGGCCTTTTCTTTTTTCTGGTTGGGATCGTGTTTCCCCCAGCTTTGCTGTCGGTAGATCAAAGCCGGCGGCCCCTTCCTTGTAAATTTCCCCTTTCTTAATCCATTTTGATAGGTTCAAAAAAAAAATGAAAGTAAAACTCCCTTATGCATGTATAGTTAATCTTCAGTTAGTTATTTGTTGTATTTTTTAAGGCGTTAATATTAAACAAATATTAAAATATATAATTATTTTTAAGAGAAAAAACCTTTAAAATAATTTTTCTCATTATTTTAAATGCATTATTTATAATAAAATGAATATATTAAAAAACAAAATAATTGAAAGTCTTGTAGATTAATTGTTTCTCTCTAATGTATAGCATTATTAAAAAACCATTGATATTTTTTGACATGTTATAAAATTTGGTTTTGTCTACGGTGAAGCGCATTTAAGTGACTCATATATTTTTTTATTTGTAGATAATTTGACAAAACAATTTCACATGTTTTGTCTATATATAGCTTCGTATATTTTTTATTCATATAATATTAGATTTAAAAAAAGTTACAGAAGTCATTTTATCACAAAAACAATATCGATTAATGAATTATCTTGATTATTATTCTTATTGTTATTATTATGATTCTTAAATTGTCATAATTATTATAGATGTTATTGAAACAATTATTGTAAATAATTAATATTCTAATCATTAATGACAATTTTATTATTGCTACTATCATTATCGTTATAAAAAAAATCATTTATTTTTCTTTTCCAAGATTTATTCTTCATATTATTATATTTGAAGTATTCCAGAATACTAAGATTAAATTACTTGAGAATTTTGTAACATCAACTGATCAATTATTTCGATTATTATTGTCATTGTTATTATCATGATTGTTAAATTATCACAATTATTGTAGCTATCATTATAAATATTGTTATAAATAATTCATATTAAAATTATTATTGTTTATACTATCGATGACACCATAATTATTGTTAGAAAAAGAAATTAAATTATTTTTTATTTTATAAGATTTATTTCTCATATTATTATATTAAAAGTATTTCAGAATACTGATATTAATATTTTTTTTTTCAAAAAACATAGGTTATATATATATATATATATATATATATATATATTAAGATGTTAATATTAAATAAATATCAAAATATATAATTAGTCTAACATATTTATAAGAAAAAACTACAAATAATCATTATCATTATTTTCAATGCCTTATCTATAATAATTAGAAATTTGAACACCTAAAAACTATTAACAAAAAACCAATTAAAAAACAAAATAAATGACAAAACAAAAAAAAAATTATTATATTTTAAAAAATTATTTGACTTGAAGAATAAATATAAATAAAAAATAAAAAACATAGAGAAAAAATAATAAATATCAATTTTCAAATGATCACCAACACATATTAAAATTTAAACACTAAATAAAAAAAAAACCTTAATAAAAATGGAAATAATAAAAGTAAGAAAAACTAAGAGTATGTACATATAAACATAGACAAAATAGGAACCATTTAAGAAATATATAAAAAAAAATAAAGGAATTAAAATAAAATCAAAGATTGAAAGCATAAGGACAAAATTTAGCTAGCAATTTAATTCGCCTTTCACCTTCCACCTTTCACCTTCCACCTCCACCACATGTGGTGCATGTTTGGTAGTGTGGTTTAGGTTGTTTTTTAAAGTTTTTTTTATTCATAAATGCATCAAAATGATATTTTTTCAATTTTTTAAAAATTATTTTTGACATCAGCACATCAAAATTATTTAGAAACACTAAATCTTTTTAATTTAAAATATTTTTTTTCAATTTTTTCAAAAGCGTTTTACAAACACATTCCCGAACACTCCTGCCATCTCTCACCAAAACTACAGTTCAATTCACCTTTTCAAATAGTAATGAATAGCTAAAATCACAGTTCAAATCGTTGTTCATTAATGTGTTGAAATTGCGATCTTCTTTAGCTATTCTATAAAATAATAGTCGTGGTGCACGTAAGCTTGCTTGGACACTCCGGTTATAAGAAAAAAATTATAAGTGAAAAAAAACAGAAAAAAAGTAAAAAAAGTGGGTTCGAGAATTATTCATGGCGCGCGTAAGCTATCTTGGATACCCTAGTTATATAAAAAAAATATACGCGGGAAAAAAAATCGTGGTGTGCGTAAGCTGGCCTAGACACTTAGATAAGGAAGCCCGATAATAAAAAAGTGGAAAGCACCTTTTCAAACAGTAATGAGCAGTGAAAATTATAAAAAAAAAGTGAGTCTGAAAATTAATCATGGTATGTATAAGCTGACCCGGACACCCTGATTATAAAAAAAAAAAAAAAACCTGGTTAAAAAAAGAAAAGAAAAAGGGAAAGATCATTTCAAACAAAATGTGGCTTGAGATATTCGAACTCTCATGCCCCGCATTTAAGTTCTTTGTTCATATGTCTTAACTACTCGACCAAGCAACTTCATTAACTTGTAGTATACAAATTATAATTATATTATTTTATAATTTTACTATTCTAGTCCACAATACTATGAGTCTTCAAAACCGTGAGCTCTTTTAGCTTTTAGATAATGAGACTAGTCAGTTGTCTCACTTACATCCTGTTTGATATTATGTTTTAAAAATATATTTTTTTTATTATTTTAAATTAACTTTTTTTTGGTGTTTTAGAATACTTCATGTGGTGATAATAAAAATAATTTATTATAGTCACTTTTATTAGATGGAAAGGCAGTGAGGTGCAGCAACTCATCATTTTTTTTTATCCTTCCCTGATTGATTGACCGTCGAAACCTCAATTGTTTCTCCATATTTAATATTTACCAAAATATTATCTCAAGTCATTACAGTCTTTATTCTAATAAACATTGGACGGTTTAGGGCTGTTGGGTTTCCTTGACATGGAAAAATAGACCGAGGGAAATCGTCGAAGCTGAGAGGAGAGACCGGATGGGCTGGGGCCCAACCACAGCATGACAGGTGGGGTAATTGGTTGTGGGGTCCAAACTGAGAGGATGTCTCCAATCCAACCGACTGGGCCCTGGAAGCTGAGCTGAAGGTTGGTGAGTTAGGACAGTGACATCGATTAGAGGCACGACAAAGAAGACCCAGCAAAACACCATATCTTTTACAATCTTTTAAGATTGTGAAGGGTGAATAGCGTTTGAGAAAGTGTTTGCCGTTGTAAACTATTCTTCACTCCTTGAGTCCCACTCAAATATTACCAAATACAAGCCTAAAATATCAATGGATAAATTATGTAATTAGCATACAAAAATTAAAATAAATGGCTAGTCAATACAAGATATTTTTTTTATAGAAAAGTAGCACAATTTGGAGATGTTGTGTTCAAAAACACAATATTTCAATAATATCACAGCTACTAAAAATGACATTTAACTAAATGTCAGCATTGTTAACTACGACATCAATCATAATTTTGTCACGATACTAAACTACCATATTTCATCAAATATCAACGCTCTCAATCGCGACATCAATTAGCATTGTTGTTTTGAGAAATAACTAGCCATTTTAGAAAGCAGTTGGATAAAAGCCAATACAATCGGACCATTTTTCAAAATAATCATACGATAGCCAAAATAGTCAAACTATTTTGGTTACGATCTAGTTTTGGAATGTTTTGAAACTGTAAAAGTTAATAAAATCATAGTTTTTGTTATTATGAAATTTAATTTACTTTATGATTCTTAGAGAGTTAGTTTTAATAAAATATGAACAAAATCTCCCCTATATAGAAACTATACCTAAAATATGTCCCGCTTAAAAAAACTTGCAAAAAAACACAACTCCAATCAATAAATTATAATTAAACTTAACAAATTCTCAAATTTCATAATCACAAAATAACTCAAAGAATGGGAAAAAAAATCATACATTTTAAATGAATAATATTCAAGTAATCCCAAAATATATCAACATAACTCATTTATCCATCTATGCTTATGTTGCTACTCGATGATTCAGATTCATTAATAACACGACTAGATTCAAATCTTGAAGTTGTCTGTGTGGCGTTCTTCCCTACAAAAACATTATTAAAAGTTAACATCTTTCCAAATATATCAAGTCTATTGTGACAAAAATTTAATCATAAGGACACAACAATACAAGCTTCAGTTTTTTGTTTTCAGTATAACGAGCTAAGATGTGGCATCTCAACCTTCTCATTATATGAAACCGATCTAATGTAATAAAATCATTAATGTTAAATTAAAATATCATTACATAAAACCCAATGTTTAAAATTTTTAATTATAAAAATATTTGACTACTTAAGAGATTTTGAATCTGCTAGGCATGTTGCTCGTACTATATATATCTAGGTAAAGGAACTTGAAGGGGATCTAAAGAAATGACAGGATGCATTAAACATATGATATTTATATTCCAGATTATATACTCATTATATGTAATTAATCATAATCATCATTTTTACTTTTATGGATCTCACTATGAAATATATACTTTATGTTAGCTTGACTAGTCATATCATCATTTTTACCCTAACAAGTTATAGTGTGCATTACATTACTCATATTCTTCCTCTTAGATGTCCTAGGGTATTAGAACATCAATGAAACTTCTTCTACTTATATGGCTTGAAATGAAGGTGTTTTTATATGGTCATACTCACTTATTCTACTTAAATATGGTTTTCTATCACTTTTCATAGTAAAGAGATATTGGTTAAAAAGAGTATAAAGTCATTTATATGAATAGTTGTTAAAACTTTATAAATATGTTATATTGCTTTCATCTTTATTTGTGTGATGTCATAAAACTTAATGTTTCTGTTTTTAGATGACATGCTTATACTGAAATGAGAGATTAGTTTGGCACATAGATTTCAAAAGTTAATGATAAAGCCAAATATTACAATGTGGAATCATGATTGATCATATCCATAAGATGATAGATAAACTTTGCACATTACATCATTGTTTTGTTTTGCACGCTCTATAATGCATCATATGTGCTCTCTTAAATAAGTAAGAATATTATAGTTGTCCAAGTTAGCCTTGGGGGGACATAATTTTTGAAATGATAAATGTGTAACACTTAATGAAAAAAGTGAATAATATCTCACTTGGTGGGGGTTATTTTCATTCTTTAAAGCACGTGCAATTGCTTCTGTCTTGTTTTTTTTTATAAGGAGTATGTGAGTAAAACTTAGAAGAAGATTGATGACATTAGACACTCTTATGGTTAGAACATGTTAAGGGGCATATTTTATGGTTGAATAGGTCCTTAAAGAGTTCAAGTATAAGTGTTATTACGCCTACTTACTTGCACGTCATTGTGCCTTATTTTCTTTGAAAATGAGAGTTGTCTTCAAATATTTAACTATGCATGCAATGAAGCTACATATTGTATTTCCCATTAAAGGAATAGAATACTGTGAAGTTGTTCATGTATAGCTTGAACAAAATTATTAAGCATTTTCACTTGATGAGAAAGTTGGTAGAGATTTGGAGTTTGAGTACTTATAGAGGGAAGGTTAGTTACTCAAATATGTCTTGGAGTTTTTAAATCGTTATCCATGGAAATAACTTTTTTGGTGATGCTGTATAAAACAAGAATAAACTATATTTTATATAGATTTTGAACAAGCGATGCTAGTAATGAAGTCATGAAAACTTCACGCTAGATTAGGCATTTTCGTGGATTCTTATTGGGCTTATAGAGTAACTAGGATTGACCTATTTGATGAGATGATAGGGTGACAAGATTTGATCACTTCTTGGTGTGTTAACAGGGTGACTTCAACAATCACCCATAAACCAAATTCCTTATCAATATAGAAGATTATTTGATGCTTATGTTAGTAAATATAAAAGGAGAATACCATTTGAGAGTAAAAGATATAAAAGAGAGCACATGATGCAAGGAGATGTTTAAACTTATGAAGGATTCAAAAGATTTCTCTTTTATAGTTCGTGTGAATTACTGTTAAGAATTAGACGACGTGTAGTTTATGATAACTCAACTTTGAAATGATTATTCAAAATCTAAAAAATATATAATTATTAGATATTCTTTGTATAACTTTAAATAACTTTACAATTATTTAAAAAAATCTTGGTACTTTTATATTACCAAGAAATTTAACTTGTTAAGTGAGATATTAAAAATATTTTTATATTACTCTTTGATAATCTCAATTAGATAAGAATACACGTTAATTTTTGGACCGATAATTCTATGCTAAGAACACATTCATAACCTTATGAAATCCCTCCCAACATTTTAATTAATAGCATATCTTCTGTAAAATATAGAAATGACAAGCAGCTTAACTTGGGCTCTAGGGCTCGAAATGCACTGATTGATCATCTTGAATAGTAAATGGATAGTTGGTTTGACCATACATCATAGGTAGAGCCTTGGACATTGTTTGATTTGATATCAGCGTGTTATAGTCACACTGATGATGCCATTGAGGAGTTATCTCTTAGGTTTTATTTCTTTCATTTGGCCAAAAAGAGATAAAAGGTATTCAAAAATAGCTAAGCCAATTAGACTATAAAAAAAATCCAGATGTGAATCATGGAGATCCTTGTAAAATAAAAAATAATTTCTAACCAATTAATTCTTATTGTTTGATATGAAATTCTTGTAAAAACAAGTAACCTAATGATTTCTATATAACTTTCAAATAGAATTGTAGTGAATAAAATCTATAACTTGTAAGGTAACAATATTTTTTTTCATTTCAGCAATTTATTAAAAAAATTTAGGTACAATTTTAAATGTATTGTTCTCTCTTGTCTAATGAATTAGTTGGCCAATCATATATTATTGAAAAGATACAAATGTCTAGTTTTAACTCAATTTCAATCGCATCCAATCTACTATTATAGCTTTAGATATGTGCAAAAAAGTATACAAATATCCAAACTAACAAATATGAATCTTTTTAATCAAAACCATTCAACTTACTCCATTAAAACTCTTTTTGATCCACTTTATTTTGGATCTTATAATAGACACTATTAATGAATCCTTCGATATCATAGTTATAATCACATCCTATGGGAATGTGGAAAAAGGTTCAATAATGAGTTATTGTGAGCATATACAAACCTTAGGATTTGGCAAGATAAATTGAGTTTGAGCTTGGAAGCAAAACCAGATCAAAAAGGAAAAGAAGGGCCACCATTTGAATTGAAAGAAGAGAAATAAATGGGGGTGAGATAGTGAATTGTCTAAATTTAATTCATTTTAAAATTCTCGACAGAAATTTAATCGATAATTTTGTCAGTAATTTGACACATCATAAAAACCAATAAGATTTATTTTATTTTTAAAATTTAAACAACTTTTTTCAAGAATTTTATTTAAACAATATGGATTTAAGATTTCAACGGAAGGTGTGCTCAATGGTGCACTAAAAAATAAACAAGTCTCTAAAAACTCATATTATATATATGGGTGTTTGGCGTTGCGATGTGATCTGCGGTTGAGGTGCACCGCAGCGCCAAACACTAATTTAACTAAACATCTGTTTTAATTTTTAGTGATGGGTCCCACCAAAAACAGCGGCTACACTGCATTTTGAGAAGCATCTGTGAGATGCTTCACAGAACGCGTTACACGTTACACATAATAATACAAAAAAAATATAAACATGCAGACGGGGAGAGCAAAGATTTACAAGCACCCATCGTCTTCCCCAGCTCCAGCGAAAACAACACCAGCCACCAAGGTGCGCCAACTCCTCTTTGTCTCTCCCCCAACAACAACCTCTGTCTCTCTCTCTCTCTCTCTTCCTTCACAAAGCAGCAAGCTCTCTCTATCTCCTATCCAACTCCTGCAACAACTCCCGTCCAGCAGCACCATCGGTGTAAGCAGCAGCACCAGCTCCACCATGAGCTTCAGCAGCAGCCAACCACCACCCAAGCCTTCTTCTCCAGCTCCAGGAAGGCAACAACGAAGCAGCAGAGGCGAACGACAGCACAACCCGACAACTTTCAACGCCCTATCCGGCCACCATAAGCCGTCATTTTCCACGCCACCACGACAGGGAGAACCACCTCAGTCTCCTCTACCTGTCGGTACCGATTATTGACCCTCTCGTCACAGTCGGCCATGTTACTCTTCACGTGTTACGTGAACAGTAACTTCGTGAATAATTCACGAAGAACGCTGCGACACCGTTTTGTGTTTTGTGTTTTTTTTTACACTCTTCTTTGGCTGGGCTGGGATGGGATGGACCTGCGCTCGGCCCAGCCCAAGTCCAGCTTGGTTGGGCCGACCTATTTTGTTTGGGATAGGCCTAGTCTATTTTTTTTTAAAAATATAGAAATCATATTTTAAAAAATTAAAAATTGTATAGATAGAGATCAACCCTGATGAAAGTGATGTAGAACAAGTGGTAGAGGCGTACATGCTCAAGAGAGAGCATTCAAAATTCTAAGGCAACTGAATTTCTGTAGTCCGGGCGCTAAAGTCGGAATGACGCGAGACTCACCCAGTTGATGCGTCTTGGTGTTTCCGGAGGAAGTTAGCAGCTTTGGTGCTGAGGCATACTATTTTTTGGCCGAATTCCATTGTTTAAGCCCCAAAATCGTTGTGTTTGCCATTTTAGGAAAGTTTCGTTTTAGCTGTAACTCTTGATTTCCAAGTCCGAATCGACTTCTGTCAATTCCGGATTGCTCAGGATTTATAACGTTTTCAATTTCCGCATTTATCTCAAATTTGTCATTTTTGGTAATTTTATTAATTAGCGTCATTTTCTTATCCAACATGGTTAGGGCTAGGGTTTCTGCTTTAAATATGGTTGTAAGCCTCTGGCCGAATCATCTTTGAATTATTGAATAAAGTTTGAACTTTTCTGAGAGTTCCTCTCATCCTAGATTTATTTACGGAATATCGACGTTGGTCGTATTCCTTGTGATTTTCTGCTGCGTCAGAAAGGGAAAGGTGCGTAACTTTGTTTTACTCCACAGCCTTGTTGCGTTTCGATTGATTATGGATCAGAAACTTGCAACTGGATTTTGCCTTGGAATTATATCTCTACAACATGTAGATAGAGATCTTGAAACAACACTATTTATAGATCACAGATGTTGTTCCTGATGATATTTTATGAGATGTTGTTCATCGATCAAATAACAAGGGATCGCAGAGGCCTTGACGTATGAATTTAATTCGTGATGGAATTGCAAGTAGTTTAATGAGAGAATAAAAATGAGTGTCTTGAATTATTAATTACATTTTATTATTATGATAATTAAATCTACAATATTTAAAAAAATTATATGTGTGTCTTTTAAAGTAATTTCACAAGTTGACAGTAATATGAAAAACATGGTAACCAAACACTCGAACTGCTTTTCATTAAACCTCAAACTCAACCACAATTTTAAAAAAAACTTCAATTTCAGTTTTGAACCGCAACTAAAAACTCTTTTCTTGAAACTGCTTTTTTTCAACCTCAATTACAACAGCAACAGCTATGCCAAACATGCCCTATATTTCGTGGAAATGCATGCTATAAATATTCCATGTGTTGGTATTGGTAATAGGTTTCGACATTGTTTAGGGACGTATAAACCGGTGCATAGGCATAATACGGACAAAAAATTACTTTTGAAGCACACCAACTCTCTCGATATACAACACTTGCTATTTATAATTTATGGCCATACCTCAGGCCATCAAAGATTCTAATTACAGACGAGTCACTAAGATTACTTGTTTTATTTTTTTGACTTTTTAAATTCAAGTTTTATGATTAATATCTTTTAAAATTGATTAAACGTATCAAAGTGCTTAAAGCAAATTGACTCTTAAAATATCATTATTTTCAAATAAAGAAATCATATATACAATGCCGCTAATTAATTAGTGATTCGTGCTAAAACAGATAATATAATGCTACTTATCTTTAGAGATAATTAGGGGAGCCCACTGATAATGAAGGAGGGTGAGAGAATATCTTCTAGAAGCAACACATGGCCACATGATACCCCATCTTTCATCCTTGTCGAGTTTATTATCCTGAGGAGTTGCATTATAACTCAAGTGGGGATGGAGCAATATCGGTTCGGCATACCGCACTTTCATATCAAATAGTCATCATATTCTATGTTCTTTTTTTTTTATATAAAAAACAACAACTATATATAACTATAATAAATTGCATCCAATCTATGTGAAACCTAATATATTTATGTATATAAATTTATCGTTTTTAGAAAATTACCCTTAATATCATAACCTAAATTTAGATTTCCCTCAAAATTAAATTTGTTCTCTTATAAAAAAAGAAAAAAAGAAAAGAGGATCAACAACGTAGTTGACAAGAACAAGTTAAAGAGAGATTTAAATGCATAAATAAAATATAGAGAAACTGAACTGCAATCTTGGACAAATATGAAAAAAGAAACTCAGTTGTACCTTTACAAGATTTAAAATTAAAAGACAAAGGAGGTTCAATGTTAGCTTAAATGAATATAAGAAGTTGCATATATATTAAGTTTAAGGATTTAATTAGATTTATAATAGGTTGATTTAATTTAGTCATGAATAGTTCATTAAGTTTAATAATTAATTTGGGTTAAAATTATTATAATAATAAATTAAGAGAAAGAGCTTAATTAGATTTTTAATAGATTAAATTAATTCTATCATTTGTCAACATGTAATTGTGGATGTGTGTCACTAATATAGTAAAAAAACAATGTATGTTCTGTTACCTTTTCTTTTACTTATTTATTTTTATTTTGTTTCAAATAAATTATGAAAAAAAGATAAAATGTTTTTAATAAACACATGAAAATATTTATGGCACACGATCAAGTATCTCCAAAAAAATAAATAAATAATATTTTATAGTATTTGGATGCATTTTAGATTTAATAACCACTTTACAAAACCATATCTTTTATTATTTTTATACTAAATTCAAAAACAATATATATTTGCATGTATTTTGGATTGCATAACAAAAAAATTCAAAAAGTTTGTCATGCATATTAAAAAATCTTAAAAAAATCATTTTCAACCAAATAGTTTTTGAGAAATACAAAACAAAAATTCCTTATTAAAAAGTATAGAAATATGTTTTATTTGTGTGCATATGGACAAATTCTAAAAGTTTGTCATGCATATTTGAAAAACAAAAAGATCAAAAAATACATTTGTTTATCATTCGTTGAAAAAATAGAAAAATAATATCATAACCAATTTATGATTATCCATTACACTTTGACAAAAAAAAAACATATTTTTTTTTCTTAATTAATATGGGATATGAATTTTACAACGTAACACATACTCCTAATATTAAATTAAATGAATTAACAAAAATAAATTTGCTAGAAATTAATTATAGACTTTAATATTTTAGGTTTAAAATACCATTACAAAAGATATCTTTATGTAACAAAGATACAAAATAGGGAAAAACACAAGATTAATTTGGACTATATAATGGTCAGGATTTAACACTTTCTTATCAAGGAGGATTTGCCATGAACTTTAGACAAATCAATGAATATAAATATGATTTAGAAAAAAAAAATAACAATGCAATTTACTATAGATAAAGTGTTTTAGAGTAATGAGTCTTTGTCATGCATGACTAGTCTCTTAATTAGGACTCTCACATACCAATAAGCTTGCAATGCATGACTAGTCTCCTTACTAGGATTCTCATATACCAATAAGTTTTTAATGACCATAATACTAGAAGATGAACTTTTCAAAAGTATAATTTTAAAATCAATCCCATTACACCTAAGATCCCCTCAATCCATGAAACAAATCCACTATTCAACATACCACACTAGCATCCTATAATTTCATTATTATTTTTCCACTTCACATTTGGGTTTTGAAAATCAAAGTTTGCCTTCTATATTAAGTACCTGTTTGGGAGTGTGAGTTGTGATTGCTTTTGCAAATGTTTTTGTTCAGAAATACATCAAAATAATATTTTTTTATTTTAAAAAAATATTTTTGATATCACTATATGAAAATGATTAAAAAATAATATTTTTATTTTATTTTTTATAAAATATTTTTGGAGCGCAATGCCATACAAGATCTAATTCTTAAAATCAATAAAAAAGACCAAACTACGTATTCTCTTTCTCCCTCTCCTTTCCGTCCTCTCTCTCACCGAACCGTAGCCACGGATATATAACAATTGTGACCCCCAAACTCTAATCAACGTCACCAAGGAGAAGCAAGCAAAGATGTTGGAGAAACAATTTCTTTATTGCAAACAAATATGATAACAAGAATCGATTAGACAGGCAAGAAAGTGGATGGTAGAGGTGAGGAGTTTTCAACTGATGAGAGAACAATTTAGTGGTTATTGTAAGAAACATAACCATTGATTAATGCTGCCTCTGGTACTGTGACCAATCCTTCCCCATGGTTCTGAGATTGCATGCGGAAATGGATGATTTAGGGCACGGTGTTATTGGTTCATAGATAGGGCTAACTAGACCATGACGAATGCTAATATAGGAAGATCTAATCTGACAAGTGTTGTCTGGCACAAGGTTTGTTCTCGAGACAACATCAAATTTTGAAAATGCAAACTCCAATACTTTACCAAAGTATGAGTTACATTGAGTTTTGATACCATGTATTTTTTTTTTATTTGATAAAACCCCACGTCTTTTTAGTTACTAGTTACTCGTTCTAAATTTGCATATAATCTCAATTATCTCATTTTTTTTTTAAAATAAACACATATTTACTTAAATTTAAGATCTACAAGACAAATTTCAAACGGATGGTGCAGGGTCATGGCGTCTTAAATTCGAGGAATTGAGGTTGGTGAGAGAGAGGTGTCTTGAGAAGGAAGGGTGGCAGTTCCTCCGAGGCGCCATTTTGAATTATTGTGGGAATCTAGTGGGTACTTGTTATGGATTCCATGTTGAATTCAACCAGGTTGAGTTTCGGTAAATTAATTATTAGACTTGGGTTTAGGATTTAGAAAAGGGAAGAAACAATGTTGAAGGTGATAGCTAGGGATTTTTAAAAAAACGCTAACTGTAAAATTGTAATATTTAATATAACTTTTTAGTAATTAAATAAAATAATAGAGTTTATGTAAATAATTAAATATTTTTAGTTCATTTTATGTATTAACACGCCAATAAAGTTCATAATCAGGGTTGTTGGTTTCGTTTCGTTTCCGCCAAAACGGTTGAAATGTTTCGTACCAGTTAAAAAAACAAGATCAAATGACGTCGTTTTTACCTCGGTTAAAATTCCGGTCCATTTCAGATTTTTCAGCTAAATACCAGCCGAAACACACTGGTATCACTTCGCATGGTGATGCTTTGGCCTTGAAAAAAAATTAAAGAATTAAATTGAAATGAAAAGCACCCCCCCAACCCCAAATCATTTCCCCTCAAATCCCTAACTTCTCTTCCCCAAATTTCTTCCCATGGTAGTGATGGCACCCCCATGGTTTTGCCCAAATCCCTAACTATTCTTCCTCATTCCTCAACTCACAACCTCAATTCACGAATCACAACCCCTCTAATCTTTCTTTTTTAGTTCAGTCTTCACAATCCATTGTTTTGGACACTAAGTGCCTGTGGTGTTTTGGACTATGCATCACACACTATCGTTCTCTTATCAAAAGAGGCTTGACCCCTCTGAAAGGTAAACATATTCTTATAACTGAAGATAAAAAATATGGGTGCCTGAATTTATGATAAAGTGTTCCTTTTCTTTTTAGTTCACTAGAAGTATGATCACACAAGATTTGCAAGTAGCTATAAAACTGAGAAATCCTCTTCTTTTTTTTGGGGTGGGGGGGTTAGTGTGAGTGAGTTATTTCTTTCTTTTTTGCCTTTTCCTTGTTAAATGATATTTGTTTACCATCCTTTTTTTCCATGTAATGTTGTATGTGTAAACTTTACAAATTTATATAAGCAATAGTTTGATATGTAATAGTCTTGGTTTGCCTTGTTATTTTTCCTTAGCTAAATTTAGGCATACTTTTTAGTTTAAAGAATTGAGAAAGAAATCTACTAAAAATGCCTGATGATGTTAGTTCGTGAGATTCACCATTGCTTGAATTTGGTGATTTCTGTAGTATTCTAATGCTTGTGTGTATCTAATAATGGAATCTCATTAGATTGCGACACTCTTATCTATCCCTAGTAAATCGTATGTTAGAAAAAATTGGCTATAAGAGAAGCTGGTTGACAAATTTGTTGTAAGCTTGATTGGATTATAGGGAAATTTATCCGTAAGCTTGTGTAGCTTCCTTGAACGTGGCTTCGATAATTACCTGCTTGTTCATTTTATATTGAATATTATGGATTTTTTTATCACTAACATTTTTTCTTTTTTTTTTCTTCATATTAAATTACATGGTTGAAATCTCATTTAGTGGTGCGACTTCCTTAGCTTCAGCAAGATCAGATGATCCAACATGGGCTCATGGACAGGTGGTTGTTGGTGCAAGGAACCCATGTATATGTGTTCATTGTAATAAACGAATCAATGATTGTGATATTACTCGTTTGACGTATCACCTTGCTAGTATTAAAGGCCAAGTTGAACTTTGTAAAAAGGTCCTTCCAGATGTGAAATGACAAATGAAGCAATTCATAGAGGACTTAACAATGGAGAAAGGGAAAAGAAAAAGACTTACAGGAAATTCTCAAACATTTTCCAATGATAAAGTTGAAGAGGGTGATGATGCAAATCCTAATTTAAGTGATACGAGTTCACAAACAAATAAAAGAGTGACAATAAAAGCCATAAGTGCAACTAGAAAAAAAATAACTTTATTTGCTCCATGAACTACCCCAGGCTCACAACCTAGCATTAAAAGTGCAATGGCTTCTAAAGAGAAGGAACATATGCAAGAAAAGTCATAGCAACATGGTAGTTTGATGTTAATGTACCATTTAGTGGTGCTAAATCATACTATTATTAGCTAATAATAGATGTCATAACATCAATGGGAACTGGTTTTAAAGGACCAACATATCATGATTTAAGGGGATGACTTTTGAAAGTTATAGTTCATGATGTCCATAAATATCTTTTAGGAATCAAGGGTGATTGGAAACTTTATGGATGCTCTATTATGGTAGATGGGTGGTCAAATAGGAGGAATGTACCAATTGTGAATTTTCTTGCTTGTTCTCTAAGAGGTACCATATTCTTGAAGTCTGTTGACACTTCAGGTCTTTGAAAAGATAAAGAGACATTGCTTGAGATGTATAATGAAGTTAGTTGTCAAAGAAGTTGGAAAAGAAAATATTGTCCAATTTGTTAGTGATAATGAGTCTGCCTTCAAGGCTGCTAGGAAAGGTTTGCAGCAAAGGTATGACACTTTTTTTTTGGTCTCCTTGTGTTGCCCATTGCATTGATTTAATGTTAGAAAATATTTGTGATCCAATATATTTTTCAATGATTGATGAAACCATTAAAAATGCAAGAAATATAACCAAGTTTATACATAATCATGCATGATTTTTTAGCTTTGATAAGGAAAAAATTTACTAATAGAAATTATTTATGTCGTCCTAGCATAACAAGATTTGCTACCCATTTTTTAAGCATCCAATGTTTATTTAAATTTAAGAATGAGCTTCGAAAAATGTTTACTTGCACAAAATAGGTAGAATCAAGTTATGGTAAAAGTCAAGTTGGAAAGGAAATTGCTGCTATAATTTTACAAGATAAAGACTTTTGGCCGAGATGTGAACATATAATCAAAGTTAGCGATCCTTTAATATGAGTTCTTAGGTTAGCAAACAGTGAAGAAAAACCATCAATGAGTTATTTATACGAGGTATTGGATAAAGCAAAAGAATCCATCAAGACAAGGTTGAAAAATAGAATATCTCAATATGGACCATATATTTAGGTAATTGATAGTAGATGGGATAAACAACTTCATAGTCCATTACATACATCAGGTTGTTTTTTTTAATCTTGGAATATATTTTAGGCCTTTTTTTTCAAAATAAAAGGTAGTTACTTGAGGTTTGTTTAGAGCAATTACTAGATTGCTTCTTGATTGTGACATTCAAGATATAATTAGTGGCCAACTTGAGTAGTATGAGAAAACAACTGGTGATTTTAGCATGCCTCTAGCTATTCATCAAAGAGAAAGGTTTAATCTAGGTAACAACTTTTAGTTTTCTAAAATATAATGTTTTTATTTGGATCTATAATATCTGATTTATTGAATTTTTCTTATCTGGTTGCATGGTAGGATCAATTTGGCAATGATACTCAAGAACTTCAAAAGTTTGCAATTCAAGTTCTTAGTCATTATTGTAGTGCAACTCAGTGTGAAAGAAATTGGAGTGTATTTGAATTCATCCATTCTAAAAGGCAAAATAGGCTTGAGCACAAGAGATTAAATGATTTAGTATTTGTTCGTTATAACCTAAGGATTCAACGTAGGTAAAATATCAATACTATTATATTAATAATAATATCAAAAATATTAAATAATTTTCTATTACATTGATATTAATTTTTAATTTCTTTCATGTTTATTTTTTGTAGGAATTTGAGCAAAACAAGAGATGCTTTAGATCCCATTAGCCTTGATAACATTGACCTATTAAACGAATGGATTTGTGAAGAACACAACCTTCTTGATGGAGAGGATATAGTTGAGAGATTATTGAAGCACTTTTTTCTACTTTAAATTTAGAAGATGAAGAGACATGTTTTAATGATGAGAAATGAGCTTGGTGGAAATGACCAACTATTAGAATGTCTAGTTGATGACTTTCCTTACATACCACCATAAGATCAAGATCCTTATTTTTATATTAATGATGTATAGGATGCTTGATTTATATTTCTTTTATTTTCGAACATTTTACTTTCACAATATTTTCGAATTTTATTTAAGTCAAATTACTTTAAGTTAAAGTTCTATTTAATATTGACTATTTAGAGATGTTTCTAATTTGAAGGTTATATTTGTTTGACTTTGTGTTTGTATTGTATAATTTAACGTTAATTTATCTTGAATTTGAATTATGTTTGTTAAATTAATATTTTAATTTTTTTCATATATATATATATATATATAGTTATATATGAATAGTACAACCCCAAAATGGCATGCCTCAACGATTCGAAATCAAAACATTCCGTTACCATTAAAAAACAAAACACCAACTGAAATAGAATTGACAACCTTGTTTATAATGCAAACTATTTTGATAAGGAAAATATTGAGGAAGAGTAAAAAAAAGAATCAATCTACCATAAGTTTATTTTTCATTTTAAAAATCTTAAAAAAAAATACAATTTGTTTTATTTATTGATTGAAAATAGATTTTTATATTGCCTTTATGTACCAATGAGTTAATGTTTTTGTTGGTTTTTTAAAAAGTAAAAAAAGATTGATTTTATTTATTAACTAACACAATATTTTATCATTAAATAATTTGATGTGCTTGAGATCATAGCATGAATTTCCAGTCACATATCATACTACAAAATTGGTATATGGTAATTCTTATGATAAATGTCTAGAAAGTTTATTTTTTATCTTGAAAAGGTGCATTGAAATTAACCTTATCTTGAACTATGAAAAATATTATTTTATGGTAGAATAAAGAATAGCTCTTAGGCATGTTGTGTCTTCATGTGGATTAAGGTTGATAAAGCTAAAATAAATGTTATTTTATCATTGCCATACCCATCATGCGTTAGGGAAGTTCGTTCTTTTCTGGGTCATACAGGTTTCTATTGATGCTTTATCAAAGATTTCTCGAAGATTACAACACTCTTATGCAAACTATCACCGCTTCTATGGAGTTAGCTGAACAAATCTATGAAGAATGAACATGCAACATATCGAGTCAATGACATAAAGCAAAAGCATTTATTGGGAGGCAACCCAGCAAAAAGAAAAAAAACTCAGCTTTTAAAATTTAGGACAATGTTGCTTTCTTTTTCATTATCTTTTATTTTGTTTTCATTTTACTTTCTTTTATCATTCTCTTATATTCCTCTTCTTATATTTGAAAATTGAGGGCAATGTTGCTCTTAAAGTGTGGGGGTATTGGGAGAATGTGGTTTTCTTATTTTTGTTTTCTTTGTTGTTTCGATTTTTTCTTCTATGTTTAATATTTTAAACTCCTATTGGTTTATGAGAATTAATTAGTATAGATGAAGATATATATCAAATGAAAGAGTGTGCATACAAGTTTTAATGTTTAATTGGTTTAGGGATTGACTTTGAGAATATGTCATGTTACCTTTATAGTGTTATACCAATGCAAGATTTTGAGCCTTTAACATTATATTCTTTGATTGTGCCTTCTTTCAATGATATGTATCTCTAGAACTTGTTTCCTATTATATTGAGATTATATTCACATTACATATAAACATGAAGATGATAAAGGCATTAGGAATTTTAACTATTTGAGCCAAAAAAGCCTAACCTAAAGCATATTATCCTTAGTGAGCCCCTTTTGAGCATTTTTATCTTTTCTTTGCTTTATCCATATATAAGCCTTAGCTTTTAAATGTTTACCTTTTACTCTGACCAAGGATTAGTAGAGCATATAGTGATATCTCATGGACTTATGGTTGGAAATTATGTGAAAAAAAGAAGATGTGATGCTTGATGAAAAGATAGGCAAAAGTTGCCAAAGGTGAAAGAAAAACAAATCCTTTATGTTCTTAAGATTTTACGTTGAAAGAGCTTGAAATCAAAAGAAGTAACGCATTGATGATTAAAGATGGAGAATTTATGTGCTTTAAGGAAATATGTTGTTTGAAATATCATTTTTAGAATGCTCTACTTTCTTTGGTTTTAATGTTCTCTTTTACTTTCTCTTACCTCACTTTAACCTTAGCCCTATTACAACCGAAAAGCAAGACCATTTGATTCATGTATTGGTTGTAGTATGCTAGTAATGAAGGTGAGATTAAAGAGCAAGTTTCTAGTAGAATATATTCATTGATTTAATTTGAGGGACAAAATCACTAAACACATGAGTGTTGGGGTGTGTATCAATGATAGGACTATCACTTTGGCATGATATAGATTTCATTTAAATCCTGATGGTTAATTGAGTTTTGAAGTTTACATGTTTATAAATTCCTGAAAACTCTTTATCCTTCTTGATTGTGTTTTTGCTTATAATGCATATATTCTTGGACATTGATTCGAGATTAAGAGATTGATCATAGCTATTTTCAATTTGATTTTATCAATCCTTTCTCGAGACAGGCAAGAGCTAAGTGTGGTGGTATTTAATATAACCATATTATTCGACAGTTTCACCCACATTTAACTATTATTTTGCCTACATTTTATATATAAAATGCCTTGATATTTTTTTTCTTTTATGTTTGAAGGCACTTTTGGATGAAAGATGTAAAAAAAAGTAAATTACAGGTAATTGACAGATTTGATCATCGGTCAATGTTATGTGCAGAGCGTGAGTTCTAGAGGTCAAAATGAAGTGATTCCAAGGAATTAAAAAGCTAACATCCATAGGCAAGAAAATAAAATAAGAAAGAGTATGGAAATCACAACCTTTAAAATCAAATCTCTCAATCTACCTATGTTGACCTTTGGACATTACAACTTGAATATCTGGAGCTATTGAAGTTAAATTGATGAAAAATTAATTGTTTTGGATTCCAGACTCAAAGATCTATCAACTTTCAAAATTTCAGCCCAAACAAATGTTATATGATGTAGATATGATTTTTCAAAAATGATAGCGCAATTCTGCCACCAAACAGGTTTCATGAAGAAACGAGTCCAAATTGTGTTCTGAAGATCTAAGATGACATCTAAGTATTTATTTTGTCAATTTAGCTCCTCTAAGTCAAATATTGAAGATTTCATATAAGGTTATTTCTCTTTTTTAGGAAAATAATTATTATAGTATTTAAATGTAACATTTTCTACTTAAGGAAGGACTATTTTGTAAAGTAGAGATTAAGGTTTTTTAGGTTATAAAAATAAATACAGAAAGGAAAGAATAAGAAGAGAGATTGACCAGCAGAAGATAAAAAAAACACCTTTTCTCCTTCAAAAACAAAAAATCATGTTTTCTTCTTTCTTTTAGATTAGTTTTTCAACAAACATGCAAGGCTACATTCTTTTTCTTGGTTGCAAGGACACAAAAACCTTTGGATTTCAAGAATTCTGAGATCTATTTTACCTTTTCTTTTTAGTTTATATGATGACTATGTTTGTTCTTCTATACTTATTTTCTTTATGATTGTTTATTTTAATTACAGGAGTGGACTCTAAGTTATTATTGTAAATAATCTATTGTTATGTTTGATGTCAAAATTAGAATTGTGATATATGAACTTGTGAAGCATCTGAGTTTAATAATTGTGGCGGTTCTACTTTATTAATATTAGGGAGAATATCTAATCAAATCAAACATAGACTATTGACAATTATGTTTTCTTGCTTAATCAACTTATTAGCTTTTAAGGCTACCATTGAATTAAATTACTAGTGCTGACATTGTGATTGTTTGATGGTTATGATAAGTTATACAACGTATCCTTTAACTAAGCAATGTTAAGAAAAGATAAATATTTAGAATATAAATTGATATTTTGTTTCGATGATCAGTTATGATTTCTGTTGGTGGATGTTTACTTGTAACCAAGGTTTGTTTCTTGATAACTCTTGATTTTATTTAATTTTCATTAGATATTTTTCAGTTTTCTTTTTGCCTTAGCCTACACAACTTTCAAACACCCCCTAAAATTCCTATTATATAACATAAAAATCTTGAACCTTCCTCATGGGATCGATCCCTTGCTTGCTCTATACTATCTTATGTGTTGTGTTTTATGTTAGGGTAATTAATTTGTGCAACCGCGACATCACAACATCTACTAACTTAGAAATATGGTTGATTAATGGTTTTAACTATCATAAAACAATATGTAACCTTTTAAAGTGATTATAATTTTGCATCATGTCCATAAGTTAGGGTAAAATTATAGGTTCTTAAAGAAATATTATACGAAGTCCTATATGACCATTTCACTTGTAACAAAAAATCATGTAATGCCTTAAAAATGTTTCTAAGCAACTTTTAAGATTAAAGTCTGGTTGGTTGATTTTGTTTTCCCATTGGCTAAGATGTATTAAATAATATAGTGAACGATTTTGAATCAGTAATATTGGGTAATTACTTTATATCCTCCTTAGTGAATATTGATCATTGATTAGTAGTGACATTTTATGGTTGTCCATATTTATAGACATTATGCTCCTTGATAATTTTAATATTTTGTTTCTTGATTGATTAATCGATAAGCATTAGCTTATACCCACTGAAGTAATTTGTAGCTAAAATTTATATAGTTAGGCCCTTTTAAAGATGAAAGATGTATCTTACCAATGATGTCTATTGCCTAATCCATAAAATGGTTTTATTTGACCATTGCTTTCTATTTATTAGAAGGTATGTATTGGATTTGACTAAATTATTGACATTTTTGGTATCCTTTCACATTTCTAATACAATCACTGGTTATGTTTGGCAAATCAATACCATAGTTAATGATATTCCATCTTATCTTGATTCCAAATTAGGAAGGTCTACAAAGCGTTTCATAAACCTCAAACATGACCAAAAAAGCTTTTTTCCTCTTTTAAACATTGGAGCAAAATTGTAGTCTTATTTCTCATGTGTAATATATTTACTAGATGTGCAAATTGGTCATTTTTACTCTAAAAGACCTTGAGAAAATTGGTCATTTTTACTCTAAAAGACCTTGAGATTTAACATGAAGGATTTTGTAAAACATTTCAATTATTTTATGGATCAAGGGAGTCAGTATAGTTAAAACCATTTATTTCTACTTGATATAAAGTTTCAATATTAGTTTTATTGTTGCTATCCTCATCCATGAAAATTTTCTTCCTTTGTTTGTCTTAACATTTTTATTGAATATCTAGCCAATCAATCAATAATTTTGATAGGGATAATTACATTGCTATTAAAGATCATCTTATATCATAATCTAGTTCACTGGCTTTTGTATTATTTCCTCTAATAGAAAAAATAAAAATAAGATAAGAGAACCTTTTAATAAGATTTGTGACCATAATATGTATGGAGTTAAACTTAGGTGTTCACACTTGTATTCTCTAGATAAGTGGTTAACAATAATTGATGAGTCATAAGTCGCTATAAGTGATTATGCTCCTACTGTAACTTTGTTTTTGGCATTGAAATCATCAAACCATAATAGCTAAGGAAAATGTGTTTCCATGATAATGTTAATACTTGCTCTAATTCATGGTATATTGATTTTAGGATGATCAACTAATAGACCAACAAACCCATGGTTATAATTTCTTTTTATGGCATATAATGCAAAATAAATTTAGACAATGCTAATGTCTATTTGCCAATATAATCTCTTTAAAAAAACATAGCTCGACAACTTATTTAAGTAAATATGTTTTACATATTATATACTCATCAACTAGTAACATGTACTAATATAAGTTAGCATAAGTAAAGTACAATGACAAGCATATTTTTTCTATCGAAATATATATATTTCTTTAACTTTTATTATAATGTGATTGAGGTAATACACAGCACATTCATTTCCAAAACCATTTTCTTGTAGTATTATATACTAATTGATCCTTCTATTACTGAAATATATAACCTCAAAAGCCTTTTATCTTAGTAGGACCAATACAAGGTGTTTAGCTAAATGAACTTTATTGTCTTTAAAGAAAACTTATTGTTTTTCAATCCATTAAAAATCATTAGAGTGTTTCTCCCTTTTATTAACTAATAAAAGTTCTTATCTTCTTAGTAGTTTTTTATATGTTTATTTAAAGAATAGATTTTTTCAATAAAGCTTTTTATTTCCTTTATATATAATGTTTTTACTTTCATGATTGTTTATGCTTTATTCTTATTTGCCTCGATACCTTATTGATGCACTAAAGATCTTAGAAAACTTCATTGTAAGGATTTATTTTTATTCTATACACTCTTTTGTAGTATTTTGAAAATTTTAAAAAGGAAAATACATGAATGCCCTCAGTGGCTTAGAATTAGGTTAAGGGTGTTGTAGTAATTGTACAAGCTAGTAAATATAAATAGAAAAGAAAAGAAAAGAAAAAGAGAAGTAATCTGAAAATTGAGAGAGAGAGAGAATCGGGAAGAGAGAAAGAAAGAAGAAGAAGAAGAGAAAAGAGGGAAAGAGAAGAGGAGGAGAAAACAAGGAGAAATAAGTTGTTAAGGTAATGTGTGTGTTTTATTATGTATAAATGTGGTTATTAGTTACGATTTTTGCTTGTATTGATTGTTAGGGTTTGAGAATTTTATTTGGGTTTGATTGATGAATTAAGAGAGATGTTAAGGGTTGAATGTGTTGGGTAATGGTTTAATTAGTTTGATTGTAGATGATTTTGAAGTTTTGAGATGTTTGGTTTAAGAAAATATTGAGAAAAATGGTGAAATAATGTTGAGAAATTTCGAAAATCCCTTGCTGGAATTCTGGGTTGAGGTTGAAGATGATGAAAATTCATTTTGGTCCTTTTTGTGAAAATTTCAGTTTAGTCCCTGAACTTTGAAAAAAATTACAGTTTGGTCCCTGGAGTAAAATTGGAGATTCTGGACAGAATTGAGGTTGAATTAGGGGCAAATTTTCAGTATTGTTATGAAATTATGAGGAGTTCAATTGGTCACTCAATTTGGTAAAATTACAATTTGACCCTAAAAATATGAGAAAAATTCAGAATGGTCCCTAGGTGAAATAATAGCATTTCATATTGGTTTGATGGATAATTGAAGCTCATTTGATGGATTAATATCAATTTTATGAATTGTGTATTTTGGAATTAAATTTCGAAAGAAACCTTTGTTTTAGGTTTTTGCGAAGAAATGGATAGTTTGATTCAAAAACACATAGGATTATGAGTTGAATTCTTAGGTATGTTATTAAAGGTATTTTACTTCTTTTGAGTCATTTTTGAGTATATCTTCTTTTATATATTCAGATAATCCCGATATTCAACCCGCGGGACATCAGTAAGATTTCATCAACACTCTGCTTTTGAACCTTGTTTGCTCTTAAGTCAGGTGAGTGGATAATATTTAATATGCATGAGAAATAGTATAAATATTTGAATTTTCTAGTATGAATTGGATTATGCTTTTTGATAATATATACCTTGATTACTATTCTTGATACAATAAAGCATAATCATTTGTTGAATATACGTTCTTGATATGAGCCTATATCTGTTTGTGAAATGATAGCTCCTCATTTAATTGATACCATGAGTTGAGCCTTGAGATATGAATATGTTTGTTTGATTATAAGATATACCCATGGTATGTCAGTCAGAATACCCATGCTAATAGGGTAGTGTTAGCCTTTGTGCACATTGTATCTGAAACCCTAGTTGGTCGGGGGAGTCACCAACCTGTGTGGACTGATCATCCCACAGTACGGAGCCTCATGCTCATTGCATTCTGATTTTCTGACGAGCTTTACCTATTAAATTCTTGTTATGACCTATTTGAGGAATTCCTTGTAAGAACTTTGAGCCGATTCGATAATATACTTCTCTTTGTTGTATTATCTCGTATGTGTATATTGAATATTATCTACTCACTGAGTTGTTGAACTCACCCCCTTATTATTCATTATTTTCAGGGTCGTAGATTGCTAGCAGGTCATTTTTGTCCTACTCTTGGAACCTGCTATTTTGGTTGTACTTGATACTTTTGTTCATATGTCTAGTTAGTGCTCCATAATTATAACTGTATGTAATCAACTCTTGTATGAAGACAGTCGAATTATGTTATAAAGTTTACGTTGTTATTTCCGCTGCGTTAAATTCTGAAGTTGAATGATAAGTTTGTGTGTAAGTTTGGGTTCGCATAGGTGTGGAACCTTGGAGGGGGACCATGCCTATGTGCCGATCACGGATCCGGGAATCGGGTCGTGACACTTTTATGTTCAATTCAACACATAGTTTATCTAGAAAGGTAGATTTTAACTTTAATTTTAATTTTACCATGATATCATTGATATAAATCTTCATGTTTTGATTGATTATATCATGGAAGATCAAGCTCATAACTTTTGGTATGCCACACTAGCAATTTTTTATCCAAAAAAACATTACCACCCATTCCTACATTTCTAAAATGAGAATTTGGTTGCAACTAAAGTTGACATCCATAAAACCAAGTATTTTAGTGCTAACTTCTGCGTCAATTAACATATCCATTATTCACTAACGATATTCAAATTTTATAGAAGCAAGATTAAAAATTTTAAAATCTTTAAGGACCTATAATTTTCACTTTGTCTTCAAAAGTAACACTATTTGTATATGTAATCAACATTTTTACTTGTCGTTTAAAGCTTGCTTCTAGGAGTCGCATGATTTTTTCCTTTACACAATAAACCATATTTGAAGAAATTCATCACAAAGATTTTTTGTATGGCTTAAAACAAAGCTTGATTGGTAGAGGATATAAAACTTTGTCTATACTTGGCATTTCATGATACCATATGCAAAACAGATAAATGTGTAATAGTGCTACTAGTTGTTTCTAAAGTTTTCATTTCATGCTTGAAATTATAAAGTTTGGCTTAGATTTGTCTTAAGTTCCTAAGTGAACTTTAAATAACGGGTCATAAATGTAATGCCTTGTAAATTCTTAACATCTTACAATTTTCATAAAATTTGAAATTTGGAAAAATAGAGAATTTTTTCTACAAAACATTAACATAATTAACATTTTTCCAATGTAATAATATATTTTCCTTTTGACTATATAACAGTTACAAATTATCCCTCTTTATTACAACATTAGAGTCAACCTTAAGTTTTCACTTTACACTAGAATCTTTTCATGTCACAAGAATTTAATTTTATATTAATTTTTACCTCCTAATTTGACAGGACCAATTTCATTATTCATAAAATAATACATCTCGATTTTGTTCTTTACACCCCTATCTCAAGGTCTTCTATATCATATATGAAACCCTTTACTCTTAGAACAACCATACGACCGAGTTATAGGCAATAATATCCATATGAAGTCATTCGAATAATTGCTCCCTTATAACCTATTATTTCACTTAATGAATTTGCATACTCGACTTTAGAGTATAATTCTATGCATTTCTATATGAGTTTATATTAATCACACCATTATTGTTTCTTACTTAAAATTTATCTAAATATAACAAGCTTACTTTCCACTATATACAATACACATAATACTTATATATATTAACAACATCGATAGTTTACTATACCATAGAAATTATAATATATCATAGTAAATCCATTCTTGTATAACCCTACAGACTAAACTCTTTTTGTACAACTTTATGTTTTTGTAAAACCCATTATTCTTCCCATTTCTTAAGACATAAACAAATATTAGTCATGTGCCAAGCATTATTATTGCATATACAATAAAATACATTTAACTATTAAGCCAACTCAGACAAAAATTATGTTTAAATTGTCCAAGTTACGTTACAGCCTATAATTTGAACCAACTTTTTAAATTTCATTTAAATCATGTAGAATTCTAAATGATATCCCTTACATCAATTTTTTAAAAAGTACATTAAACGCTTGTTATCAAATCGATTTAACATACAATATACCTATTGTTACATAGATTTTACTTGTTTGCATCTCATCTATCCTAAATAGCCTTCAATTACTTCCCATCATAGTTTCTCAAAATTCTATAAAAGTCATCTTGATACTTTTTGTGACATGCTATATTGTTTCATCCAAAACCATTAATATAATCACTTAATTACACCATTTAACTATCCCTTGTTTGTACTTCATTATTCTATCAAAATAATTCAAGCATACATGGAAACAAAACCATTCATTATGGTTTTACATGATATTATACTTATCAAAATAATTTCAAAACACATTTCTTCATTTTTCTTACATAATTTGTAACAATCCATAAACTTTTTTCATCACACTATCTACTTGATAACGAGATTTGCACATACACTTCATATTGTTTCATTGTCCAACTTTTATAAAAAGTCTTCAATCGATACTCATTTACCTTGAACAATTTGTTTGTTTCAAAACTTGTAATGCCAACTACACTATAAGGAAAAATATTAGAAACAATAAAGGGTCCAATATAACAAGAGTGCAACTTTTTCTTCTTCTAGAAAGCAGTTTTAAATGAAAATGATAAAGAAGGACTTTGTCTCCAACATGAAACTCATTTTTTGTATAATCATTTGGTCATGAAGACTCGTTGGTGTTTTCTTTATAAATCCTTGCATTTTTATGGTCATGATTTCGTATCTCTTTTGACTCTTGTAATTTCAGCTTTATCACACTCCCGACAACATCGTAATCAAAGTTGCATTGATTAATTGCATAAAAAGCATTGTGCTCAAGCTCTACTATTAGATGATATGTTTACCCATAAATCATCTTATAAGGTAACATTATTATAGGTGATTTTAAGTTGTCCAATAACCTCAAAGTGCATCACTAAGTCAAAAACTTCAATCTTGTCGATTAGGTTGCACTATCTTCTCTAAACTGGACTTGATTTCTTTATTTGCAATATCATATTGGTCATAGAAGTCTGATAAGTCACATGGTATTTATGTAGTAATGCTTCCATTAAACAATTGCATAAATGAGTGTCATGATCACTACTAATAGCTTTAGAGATTCTAAACTTGTCAAACTATAAGTAGTGACAAAATTCAATTAGCTTTGTTGGTGCATGTGGTTCTCGCCTTAATTCATTTAGACATATAAATAACAACAAAAAATATATATAGATTACTAGAAGAAGAAGGAAATAGACCCATAAAGTCAATATCCCAAATATAAAAAATTCCACATACAAGAATATTAGTTAAAGACATTTAATTCTTATAAGTGATATTGCCTATCCTTTTGAATTTTTTCACATGATTTGAAAAGTGATATACATCTTTAAAAACAAAAGGCCAATAAAAATCATTTTCAAGTACCTTGTGCACTGCTCTTTTTACTCCAAATTGTCCATAACAAGAATGAAAATGGAATAAAATTCATCGTATGATGCATATCTTCTAACTATTTGATTCACATAAAATTTTCACAAATAAAAAGTTTCCCAAAAATAATATTTAACATCATGTTGTAACTTGCCTTTTTGGGATTTAGACAAACTTGAAAGGAATATTTTAATGAATAAATAGTTTACCCAATTAGTGTACCATGGTCGTGTAGAGGAGGGCAACACATACAGTTGCTTGTTAGAGAATGTCTCTCTTAGCATTTGATTTATATTTCCTCGAATCACAATCACCTAAAGAGATCAATTACATGGTTTTAACACATTTTTTGTAATTTGATTTAAAGATCAAACTCTTGTAAGAAAAAAAAGATCCACGTAATCAATCTTGACTTTTTATTTTCCAAAAGATACCTCAAAGCTATATGGTCACTAAAAACAATAATTTTGTACCAATTAAATAAGACCTGAGTTTTTCTAGAGTAAACATGCTGCAAAAAATTCTTTATTATATGTATCAAGGTTATCAATTTTGTTTCGTTTCGGCCCGAAATGGCCGAAACATTTCATACCACTAAAAAACAAGACAGAACGAGGTCAATTTCATCTCGGTTTAAATTTCGGTCTGTTTCGGAAATTTCAGACAAATACCGACCGCAACATACCAGTATTTCTTTGTTTGTGTCGTTTCGGCTATATAAATAAAATTATTTGACTTTTCAAATCTTAAGCCAACCCATATCCAAGTTCAATGGATATCATCGACCTTAAGTCCTTAACCATTCACCTTCAAATGTTTATATTTATACACAAAAGTTTTTGCCTTCTCAATTATTTATCCGATATGGGATAAATTACGGCAAATTTTAAGCCTTGTCTCGTCTGATTGACACTAGATGAACACTGAAGAGTATTTAAAATGAACAAACCTTAGTGTAAAGACTATTTGTCTGATGTGGGACAACTTGCATTGTCCCACATCGGACAAATCAATTTGTCCAGCATTTCCGCTAGATAAATTGTGTGTATATATAATTATATGTGTGTGTGTGTGTGTGTGTGTGTATTAAAATTTTTTTAAAAAATATTATATATAAGAAATTGTTGTGTTGATTTTATAAAAAATAAAAATTATATTTATTTTTTTTACTTTTTAATTTTTTTCATATATATAATTAATTAATTATATATAAACAGTACAACCCCGAAACGGTATGACGAAACGCGCCAAAACTGAAATGTTCAATACCAATAGAAAAAATGAAACACCTACCGAAACGGTATTGACAACCTTGATATGTATGGTGATTTTAGTGTGATTCATCCAACATACGTGAAACATATGAGATAACCTGCAATTTTCCCCCATTCTTTGCCCAAGTATAATGCCCACCATTTAATCACTTGCATTGCACATTACCTTAAAAAGTTCATCTCAATTTGGTGGTTGTATAATAGGAACAAATCTAACATGCCTTTTAAGCTTATTATGGGAATTTTTACATTCTTAATCAAACTTGAAATCAATTTATTTGGCTACTAATTTGCATAAGGGTGTTGTGATCTTTGAGAAATATTTAATAAAGCATCGATATAAAACCTGTATGGATAGAAAAAGAACAAACCTCCCTCATGCATGTGGAGTAAAACAATGATGAAACAACATCTATTTTAGCTTTATCAACCTCAATATAGTTAGAGAAAATAATCATCATGTATCTTTCAAAAGTTATGGGTGCATTACACAGACAAAAAAAATATATTTTATATGCATATATATCAAATGAACATGTAAAGACAATGTTTTCTTAATCCTTAAAATGAATAATAATCTAATTTTATCCATTATATTCATCAAGAAAGTAATAAAAAAAACTTACCTACTAGGATCAAACACTTAGTCCATGAATGGTAATGGAAAGTGATCTTTATGTGTGACAATATTAAGTTTTCTATAATAAACATATTCTCCAACCACTCAAGATGAGAGTAGGAATAAGTTCATCATATGTTTTTGACCGTTATGATTCTGGTGTTTTTAGGCACTATATGGATGGACACCACCTACTTACTATCATTAAAGGGATGAATGACTCATGCATTTAATAGTTTTAAAATCTCAACTTTCACTACCTTCATTATAGGCAGATTTAACCTTCTTTACATTTACCTAGTTACTTTTACATTGTCCTCTAATAATATAAGATGCATAATCATTGAGGGATCAATTCCCTTGATATGGACTAAAGTCCAATTGATAGTTGTTTTATGATCGCAATATTTTCACAAGCTTTTTCTTATGTGCACTTGTCAAACCTTTGGCTATAAAAACAAAGATTGTATTTGTTTTTCCAATGAATATATGCTTCAAATTGTTGAGCATATATTTCAATTCTAACTTGGGTACCTGTAAAATAGATGGAAAAAGATTTTTATATGAACTTACTAAATCAACAAAAACATTATCATATGAAGGGGAGGTTTGCATAACTTGCAAAGTCAATGTTCATTCTTGCATTTTTTGGGGAACATATATATGTTTCTTCATCTCCTATATATTGATAAAATCAACGTTATGGCTCAATGTCATGCATAATACATCCTTGCAATCAAAATTAAGAACTTGTTACATATGCTCATCAATTTGGGCATGGCATGTGATAGAATAAATATTGATGTAAGGACATTTCGTTACATCATGAAAGTTAAATTCAATCACTTCATCTTCTACTTATATAGATAAAATATCCTTACTATAATCAATTTTAGTGTTGTCAATTTTTTTAAGAATGGTCTTTCAAACAAGATAGACATGTTAGTGTTAGAGGGATCACATTCCATATTAAGAATATAAAAGTCACATGGAATAAGCAAATTGTATTACAACTTTAGTTTCAATCAAAGGCTCAAGAATGAAAGAATCATACACATGTTTAAGTATAACACTAATGGGTGTACCTAAATAATATAAAGCCTTTTAAACCCAACATTACCAATAACATATGGGATAGTAAATGCAACTAAGTCTTTTTTCTTTAAAGGCAAACTCTTTTATTGTTTCATAGCCTTTTAGATTATAAACTCTTTTAGTAGTACACAACTCCTTCAAGAATTGAGCATATTTAGGAATTTGCTTGATAAAATCAATCAAAGAATGTTAAGTTCTATTTTCTTAAAAACATTTACAATCATTTTTTCTTTATCCTTTTTCATAGATCTAGAAGAATTCAAAGGATAACAAAAGATTTTCTTGAAACTAGAATTCATTAAGTTAAGACTTTTATGGAGTATTGGTGGTTGTTTTAGTTTGTGGAGGAGCATGTTGTTTATTCTTTATGCTCAATTTAATTTATATCTCCTCTTCTTCCTTCATCTTAATTTATCCTAGTCTTTGCTCTTCAAGTTCTTTCTCACTTCAAAGAGTGATTAACTAACATTCTGTTTTGGATTCAATTCTTAGGAGGACAGTTTTTTATTGCTTTACGCTTAAAATTTCCTTATAATTAAAGCTATTTTCCCTATTTAGTTTTTAATGTTATGAATACTTGACCTTGTTTTCTACTAAAAAGACGTGATATTTTATTGTAAAGTCATTGTGTTCAGCTAAGGATTTCATCATCTCATGAAAGTCATCACTCGATGACCCTATAACATTTGAATTTATAAGTACATAAGGTTATATTGCTTGATAATTTTATTTGGGCTAAATCTATGATGGTGAATCTATCAGCCTTGATTGCCTTGTTGAGGTAGGTTTTCACTGTATAATTTCAAGTGATATCTCTATCTGGGATTGTACATGGTTAGAAAAATGATCGTATTTACATTGCGATTATCCATTAAATGCTTCATCAAACGCATTATCTTGTTCAAAATAGTCTTCTTGCATTTTTAGGCACGCATTTGAAGCATGATCTTGGTGAAAACATATGCTATAAAGCTTCACTTGTTGTACATTTCCACAACTAAACAACACACAAGAGAAGTAAGATCATTAACTTTATTCTCATAGTTAACAATACTTACCAAGTCTCCACACATGCCAAATTATTTCAAGTTGACTATCATATTTGAGATCAATTAGCGTGCAATCTCAACTTTTTAATGTACCATTGCCTATTTTAGCCATATCAATAATACTTGGTAAGTAGGCATCAATCTTTTCTAGAAGTATTGAATGAGTAGTTGATCAGGCATTTAATGAGGAGGGCATTGAATATGCAATTGACCAAATCTTTCCTAATATTCAAATAGTGTTTTCCTATGATATTACTGAATCCCAAATATTCTTTCCTTACATTGGCATTTAAGAGGTTGAGAAATACTTTTCAAAAAAAATATTTTCATACCATACCAAATTACACTAGAACCAAAAAGAATAAAGAGAAGTAATGTTTTTGTTGGCCTTTTTAAAGAGAAAAGGAAAGGTTTCAACTTAATGATTCTTTATCAAACCATGTGAAACTTCTTGAGATGAGTATGAGGGTTTGATTTCTAGTAAATCAAAAGATTGGTAACGAGTGCATAAACCCAAACTTGAGCTCAAAGCTGGCATTTTTGTTGATGTTTATACACAATGGTTGATTCTCCATATTGGGAGTAGTGAACTCGAGTGTAAGGTGTTGATGAGCTTTCTTTTGTAATATGCATCAAGTATTTCTATTTTCATATCTACCTGCATTTGTCCTTGTTTAGTAGATTGGGTTTCAAGCTTAATTAATCAAGAAAATTGTAAGAAACCAAAAATAAATTAGTCATAAAAGAGATTTAAAGTAATGAAAGTAAATGAAAATCCAATATGAAAGCATAAAAATGCCTAACTACCATAGAAAAACAACAGAGTTTGGCCGGCCTTTGAAGGGTAGGGCTAGTGGTTTAAAAACTAGTTATCTTTCTTAGAACATTGTTTTCCTTAAAAAAAACTAAATGTTAAAGTCTAATTCCACCAAAAGATTTATTTTAAACAAATCAACAAGCATGTGGTCGATCCTACAAGATCTAGTTCAGGTATTTATTCTAAATGATTCAAAGTTGGGGTTTTTAAGGCTAGCTATGCTATGTTAAGGTAAATACAATAAATTAATGAAACTAAATAAAATAAAATATTTTTTTTAGGAAAAAATATTGTTCTGATGTAGATGTCCAACTCTAAAAATCAAAATTGAGCATTGAAATGATGTGTTAATTTATTTTTGTATATTTATCTTTCCTTGGCATTGGTCAGTAAACTTATTTACATTGTAACAACCCTAACCATTACACATCCAAAGTGTTCATACTAGTAATAATTTAATTTAATGGCAATCATAAAACTATATAGGTTGATAAATCTAGACAACATAATTGTTCCCAGTCTATGTTCAATTATTTAATGTTTTCCCTAATATTAACAACATGGATCAACATAATCATTAAACGTAGTTACTTCACTACTCCAATCTTGATGGCAAACTTAACAATATATTGGTTAGAATAGTAACTTAGATTATGCTCTAACAATCAAACTAATCAATCATAGGAAATAAACATAGAAAAATTCATACTTATCATATAAACTTAAAAGAAAAAAATTAAATAGATCTCATAACTTTTGAAATATGAAGCTATAATAACTTCTCAACCAAGAAAAAATAACTTAGTCTTGTATGACTATAAAAAAAATAAGAAAGAGAAAGGATTAAAATATAATTTCAAATATAGGAGAAAATAGTTAAAGTTTTTTTTTTCTTTCTGGCCACCCCACTTTTCCTTTTTGTCTTTCTTTTTATTTCATAGGAAACCATCCCTCCAATCCATTTTTATCCTTTAAAATAAGAAATTTATAGGAGTTCTTACCAAAGTAGAAATCTATATTTAAGCAATATAATAAGTACTTTTTATTAAAAAAAAAAAAGGAAAACAATCTATATTTAAAATAAGAAATGTATAAGAGTTCTTTTTATAGTCTTGCATAAGATCTTTAAGAATTTATTGTGGACTTAATGAAGTTAAGTTTCCTAAATGAAAACCTTTTCCATATAAGGAAATAATTGTCATGTCGGTTTGGATGTTTGGGAAATAAGCTGTCAAATTTATAGGTAGTCTTATAAACATCATATCTCTCTCATATGAGCTCTTTCTCTACTTCTATATGATATTTTATAGGTTTGTGATTCAAGAACCCAACAAAATTAAGTTTGCATAAAATGCAGTTCTCTAACTAAAGATATTTAAGTCGAGATAGTTGAGAGTCAAAATTAGAAGAATAAAAGCCTTATCTTTATAGGCTATGATTTCCATGCTCTTTTTTATATTATTTTCTACTAATATATGTATATAAAGATATGGATATTATATTTCTAATCACATTAGAATCACTTCATTTAAATATCTACAACTCAAATTATACTTAAAACATTCATTGGGGGTCAAATATGCTAATATTTGACACGGGTTAGAACATGGTCCAAGTTTTATCTCTAAATCAATTCTTTTTGAATCTTACATACAAAAGTACCTTTACAACATATAGAAAAAGAATATTAAGGTATTTTATAAATAAATATAGGCAAAATACTAGATAAATATGAATAAACTATCAAATAATATTGTTGCATCACACCACAAGAGCATTTAAAATCGATCCTAAGATTTTTAAACCTTTAAACATGTTTAAGATAATGAGTTACTTCATTTCATAAATACATACCTTGGCATATATTATATGCCTTTACAAGCTCTTTCCAATAAAAAGATAAGCTATCAGGATTGATAAGCTATGACCTCAAATAATATAAGAAATTCTTTCTTAAATGGTTATGATTCATATAAAACTGTATATATTATTATTCATGGAGCTAAAGTATTTTTTAAACACTTAAGTATTTTTTGGCAAACCCTTACATATGTATGTATTTTTTTAAGTCAATGATAAATTAAAACCATTTTAAAGAAAAATGTTTTTAAAAGCTCTTATTAAGATAGTTTGTTTTTTAATATCATTCAAAATACAAAACAATATATGTTTAGAATATAATGACAATACATATAAAGTTAGGAGTTTATTGTAAAAGCATATCAACTATAATTGAGGGTGTCTCATCACTACAAAAGAAAATGACTAACGAGGCATAATAACTTACCGAGAAACAAATCATTATTCTCTAATTAGTAAATGGAGAGAAGTTTCTCATAATAGTAAAAAGATGGCTACTAAGAATAGACAATTTCACTATTGCATAATGCTTAAATGAAATGGTTTTTCAAAGCTATCATAACACCATAAGCATCTTGATAAATGGTGTACCCAAGAAAACTTATGTCAGCCAATAAGTTGTGGGTAATAATGTTATCTTAAATGAGAACAGTCAATTTCAATTATCAATAGGAAAGTTAAACGTTGAAAAAAAGATCTATATTGATATAACTAGCCATCCTAATTTTTATGTATATAATCATTGCACTTTTCTTACAAAATTGAGTAGAATCTTATCATCAAGAGGCTCTTACAAATGAGTCTTAAAGGACTTTAATAAATATTTCTTTATTTTTTAGCCTTAGGGGACTTTTGCAATTTTCTATACAAATTAGAGCTTTAGATAACTCATATTTTTCTTTACTTTTAGAGTCTTAAAGGGTTCTCACAAGTTTGTCTTCATTTTTAGAGTCTTAAAGGACCTTTATGAATATAAGTTGAATTTTGCTAATCTCTCTTAATTCATAATCTTAAAGGACTGTTATAATCTTTCTTGTGATTAGTCTCCAAGTTTTTTTATAATTTTCTCTTAACCTTTTTAGTATCAGAGTATGCTTACAAGTTTTTCTTACCTTTTTTTAGTCTTATAGATCTCTCATAATTGAATCTCAAGGGACTCATAAACTTTTCCTTACTTTTTGAGTCTTGCATGAATCTTGCAAATCTCTTACCATAGAGTGATAGAAGACTCTTACAAATTATTTTTTATTATTGAATTTCAAAGGAATATTGCAAAATCTCTCTTGTGATTAAGTTTTAAATTATTCTTGCAAATTTATTTATTTTTGTTTTTATTTTAGAGTCTTAGAGCTTACAATTTCACTAGTTTGATTTGGATTCAATTAGAGTTTAACTTGATGAAAAAGTCAAATATCATACTAAAACTAATTTTATGAATTATAAAATGAGAAAAATATATATTAGAAAATGTGGTCATTTGATTATCATTGGTGTGTAAGGAAAACAATTCAGTGGAATGTTTCCATATCACACTTAAAAGAATATCCTTTAATTTTTGTTTGTTAATTAGGGTATTAGCCATTCATTTATGTCCTTAAAATTAAGCAAATATTGGTGCATTTTATAAAACGAGCTTCCAAAAGTTACTAGAAAATCTTTATAATAAGAAAGAAGAATGGAAGTGATGATGCATTTTGCCCATGATATTCATGAGATATGGTGGTATCATCTGGATCTTCCAATATCTTTTGTTGCATATACATAACCACCCTCCCAAATAAATAATTTCTTTTACTTTGGATGAATATTTTAATTAACTGTTTGGAAGAGTGATTGAGATTGTTTTTTAAAGTATTTTTTGTTTATAGATATATCAAAATTCAAAATGATATTTTTTATTTTTTTAAAAATTATTTTTAACATCTATACATGAAAATATCTAAAAACACTATTTTTTTAATTTAAAATAAAATATTTTCAATTTTTTTAATACTTTTAAAACACAATACCAAACATGCATTAAATACAATCCATGCAATAATCACATCTTAGAATCATATAAAAAATTAAAAAAAAATTTAAACATAAGATCCCGAAGCACAATTTGAGATCAGGTACACAGGACAGTATCAGTTAAGCAAAAGAATCATATTATTGTGTTTCGACTACTCACCAATTATAACATGCAACGTGGCAGCTCCTCAACCAGTTGTACTGACACCGATTTAGCAGAGCAGATAAACTGGGGTGGCCGACAAGTCGACAACCTGATTTTGTGGACAGCAGCACCTCTTCTTTATCCCACGTTCACGTGTTCCCCTTTAAACGGCCCAGATTCTCCAACCTTCCGCAAGGGAGAAAAGCCCAATGAAACCCCAATTAACACTAAACACCCCCCCGTCCACTATGGGTGTTTTCGAGATTTCACACATGTGGGGACAACGTTTGCAGGTTTAGATGTGTACAGGGTTAATTCGGGCAATAGAAATAAAAAATAAAATAAAAGCGAAGTCACTTACTAGAGAGAAGAAGATTTGGAAGGGGATATTTGTCACAAGAGTTCAGGCCTCGCATGAGCTCTCTTCCCCTCGCAATCGGTTCTGATTTGACCGGTTCTCTTATAGCCAGAGTTGAAAAGTTGATGCTATGACGCAGAATACTCCATTTTCTTCAACCTTTCTTTGAATATCCATAGAACAATCTTGACGAAACCCAGAAAGAAAAACCTAAGAATTGTAAGAGCTAGCGGTGGCCAAGGAGCTTGAGAAATGCAAGACTTCCACTCAATTGGTGGCGGAAGCAGGTATTTTAGCGGTGGAGGTGGAGGTGGGGTTGACAGGAGACTACGGCCACACTACCACCAGAACCACCAACCATTAAAGTGCCCACGATGTGACTCGCTGAACACGAAATTCTGCTACTACAACAACTACAACCTCTCTCAGCCCCGTCACTTCTGCAAGAGTTGCCGGCGTTACTGGACAAAAGGCGGTGTCCTCCGCAACGTTCCTGTTGGCGGTGGATGCCGCAAGACGAAGCGGTCTAAGCCTAAACAAAACAGCACCCCAAGCACAACTTGTGATACAATTACAACCTCCACTTCTAGACCGCAGGAGCAGCAGGAACGAGATCATATGTCCTCCAACTCTCATTCTAGTAGTGAGAGTTCAAGTCTTACTGCAACAAATAACTCGAATGCAAATACAGCAGTGGAAGCTGTGTCTGCGCTTTCTGTAAACTCTGTTTCCAACAAGGTCTTTCCACGTGGGGATATGAATCCCAGTTTCGAAACTTCTTTGCTTGAGCAAGGATCGGACTGTGGGATTTTCTCGGAGTTTGGGAGTTTCACAAACTTGATCGCATCGACGAACGACCTGTCGTTTGGATTTAGTAACACAACGAATCTACAGCAGCAACAAGGGATTGAACATCATCATGTGCAGAATAATCAGAACCAGCAGCAGTTGCAAAATCAGCAGCAGGAGATGACAGGAGGAGGGTTGATTGATCAGACGATTCACGATGAGTTATCAGCTTTGCCGAGTAGTAGTAGATCAACAGAGAATACTGGTGGGGGATTTGGAGCGTTGGATTGGCAGTTAGGGAGTGGAGATCAAGCTGGCGGTTTTCTTTATCTTCCAAATAACGCTGATCAAGCTTCCTGGAGTCAGAGCCAATGGAATGATCAAGATCAGCCCAGTCTCTACCTCCCGTAAATCCCCTTACTTTGTTAACTTCAAATCACAGAATAATAATAATAATAATCATAATAAAAACCCTAAAAAATCCAACAAAATGGAGAATATAAGTCGAGAAATCATGTAAAACATGCTTCCCCTTTTGTATTTTTTTCTTTTATTTTATTTTATGGAGTATATTCGGTGATTTTGGAAGGTGTCTGGGTTTGATCATTATGTACAATTAACTGTCATGTTTTTATTTTATTTTAATTATGATGATGTATCTGGGACTAGATAGAGAAAATTGTTGTGTTGGTTTGATCGACAACTATTGCCTGGCAGCTTCTCCTTCTGGTAACCATATAAAAAATATCTTCGTAACTAATTATTTTTTCTTCTGTTTTGGTAATCTAATTATTAATAGTTAATGCCTGGTGATGGAAGTCAACCTCACAGATAATTACTAATTAGACGAGAGATTAATTGGACCACGCCTGGAGTGTAGCAGTGACGGTGGTGGCGGGGTCCACGAGGGTAGTGACCAGCCCCATGCGAGGCGGAGCAGTTCTTAATGCTTGCTTCCACGCGGGCTCACCTCATTGGGTGATACTGCTGCCAGGGATAGTCGGTTAGATCGTGGCTCGCCGATAGACTGGGGGAGGGGGGGCTAGCTGGTGGGGCCCAGAGGCATGTGCTGAAGTGGTCTCGCATGAGATGATATCTCTTGCTAAGTGACGACAATAATCAGATACTGTGTATTGTGGTCCCCACCAATGCATCTTGTGAAGTTTCCCATGCCATGTGTTATAAGATGAAGATCATTGTATAAATAAATGAGAGATCAGCATGAGTCCAGTGTTAGAGACATGATCATAACATAAGTTCGAAGTAGAAAACCTCAATAAAGAATCTTACAAGGGAATGATTATGGCTATTAAATACCTTATTGTAAAATTAGATATTAAAAAAATATGTTTTCTGATTTATTTTCAAAACCATTTGGATAAGAGAGTGTGAAAAAAAAATCATGCGATGAATGAATTATCATAAATAAAATATATATATAAAAAAAAACTTATTGGCCAAAAGCACTAAGGAAAGTCTTCAATGATATAGAAAATTAAGAGTAGTTTGAAAAAAAAAATATTAATTATAAGAGTTCATCACAAAAAGATAAAAGATAAAAGATAAAATATAATCTAGAAATGAATGGACTTCTAAGTAAAATGATCCAAAATATATTTTAGAGATGATGAAAGAAGCTTTTAAACCTCGAGTTCAACAAATACATAGACCACACACATATAAGATCATATCCAAATTATATTCATAATATGTATTTGTGTCCTAATAGTTTTAGGTTTTCAGACTTTACTTTGTTTAATGGCCAATGGACTGTCTTTTATAGAATATATAACAATAATTGTTTGTCAATGTAAGAAAGCATTTGATTATGACTTCAAAATTAAGGTTATTTCAAAATTCATTAATTGAAGATGCCTATACCTGGTATATAAAATTATAACTAAATCCTTTCTAGAGTTGAAATGATATATAGACTATATTCCAAGCTTACTTCTCTATGACAAAACAAGATTTTGGGTTAGGTGATTTGGTGAAATTAAAGCAATACCCTTAAGAAGCTATTAAACAGTACTTGGATCAAAATTAGAAAAAGAATTTATTATGATTGCATAATAAGGATCAAAATTAGAGTTGAGATAGAAATTTATAGGGATGAAGTTAAAAGATATATACGAGTTAGGACTAAAAAAATGCTAAATGTTTGAAGTTAATAAGATCAAATAAGGAAAGACATCACTTATTTGATATAAATCATATTGATACAATCTTTAACTGGTTTGGTTAATTAAAAGTAAACATAAATAGTTAAATGGTGAAGAGTTAACATGCAAATCTTACTCTAAATGGTATGGAATAGTTGGTCATTCAACTAAAAATTATGTGATTTTTATAATATGATTCAAAATTTAATATAATTAAAATATATAAGTTTTCATGATAAAATGAAACAATAAAAGATGAGAAAATCATTTCCCTTTAATAAACTCATTATTTGTTAACATGAATATTATTGCTAATATTAATGGTATTTTGTTTTCTTATAAAATTACCTTTTCAACCATCATAACCAATGATTTATTTGATTCATTGGTAACAAATCAAGTGTTAAGATTTGTTGTGGCTGATAAATATTGAAGGATTATGCACACAAGATATAATTTCTAGTCATATTATCTCTACATATGCAAACTTTAGAAGATTTGTAAAAGGTAAAGTTGTGAGGGGTTATAAATCTTGTTAGCAAACAATTGCAAATCCTAGAAAAACAATCATTTCAGTAAAAAAAAACTCTAGCAAGGAATATGGTTGCTAAGTTACTAAAGATTGAGGTCTTATTCAAAAATATATAGTTAGTCTCAAAAGCCATGCATAGTGATTGTAATTAGATTATGAATGACGAGCTAATATCTTAGAATCTAAACACAAAAAAGAATCTACAATTATCATCAAAGAGTATCATAAAAACAACTTAAATAATAAAAAATAAAAAACCTAACAGCATGGCAGAACATGCTAGGAAGATTTGATTGCAAATTTAAAATAAATGGACATGTATTGAAAGAAGAAATATCCCAAGAAAAATATATCATCTGAACCAATTAGTGAAGAACATGTTGAAAGTAGATATAAAATTGATATATAGGTTGAAAAGATCGAGGGGATAAATGATTGAAGAGTGCAACAAGGATTATACGAAGGTGTTTACCAAAAAAAGGGCAAATATGATCCAACATAAAAATAGAAAGGATTATAAAGTCTATCATTAATAAAACAAATGATAACTTAATATCAAGATAGAAAATGAAGATTTAGAATCTAAGAAAGAACTGAAAAAGAAAATGCAATATAAAAAGGTATAGAGGATAAATGATGGGTATTTGATTGATTATAAAAGAAATAAGAAACAAGGAATGTATGATGTTTTATTTTTAAATGAAGAAGATTGCCATAACCTGATTTTGACCCTCTATTTTTCTAAATATTTTAAAATAAAAAAATCAAAAACATATTTTGTTGATGTAGTTGTGTTATTTTCAACATTCTCAATTTCAATTCAAAAGGTTTTAAATTCTAAAGTTCTTTTCATCGAATTCAACTTTTAAAGCTTTTATTTAAAAAGCATTAATGAATTTTATTGATTCGACGTTAATGTTGTCATTTTTATTAAAAAAAAAATATCAAAATACATAAAATATAATTAAAAAAAAACAAAAACAAAAATATTTAGATAAGGAGATCAAAGTGAAAAGAAAGGAAATGAAGGACCAAAGTGACTTTTGGTTGTTTAGTCACCAAGTTTGCTTGGAGGCCAAGCAATTAGAGGGAAAAAGACAAATAATTTTACGTGTAAATAATGAGAGAATTTCACACCAAAAAAAAGAGACCAAAAAACAAAGAATGAAAAATAAGTTATTCCCACATCCCCCTTCCCTCTCACACATACAAAACCATTTATCACTACCACCATTAGAAGTTCCAGCCACCACCAAGTCATGAACATACGCCCTACAACCAATCAGGCTAACCTCTCCTCTTTCATTGTCAAACCATTAACAACAATATCACTACCAACCATAGTTGGTAAGGATAATCACCACATGGTAGCCCCTCCTTCAATTTCAACAACTCCTTTTTATATGAGCTCAACTAGTAGCCTTATAACCTTATTCATCTATATTGTGATAATAAATATCATGCTTCATCTCCCCCATAGACTATCAATATAATATTGATAGTACAACATAAAAAACTTTTACCTAAATACAAAAATTTAATTATGAGTCTCCACCACTCATTATAGTTTATAAACCCACGACAACAACTATAACACATGACAACCCTTTATTGATGAACCTTCAACAATTTACAATAGTATAGAACAAAAGACAAAGAAACCAATATTGAATAAGGATGAGAGAGATCTAAAGAACAGAGAAAGTTGAACCTTAAGGTATATCTTCTTAATCATGCAATAATGGGTGTGACTGTCAATGTAGGAGTGAAAAAAAGACTAAAATGCTTCAAATCCAGTATCCCACCATTCCACATGTAAGTAGTGGTTGTGGCACGTGGTGCACATGGTGCCATTATTCAAATGGTCTCCCAAAATCAAATTTAGTGTATCATATACATTCCAATGCCTTAAAAGGTGGATTTATAAACTCAAATTATTATTTGAACAAATTTTATAATATTATAAATTTTTGGAACCAAATGCTTTTTTTATATAAAATTGGATACTACTAACTTGGTTTGATATGTGTTGTGCTTTTGAAATGTCTTGATAATTTCTGTTGGATTGTGGGTTTTGTTTTTTAAAAGGTTGTTATTGTTATATGATTATCAAAAGTTTTATTTGAGGATTATGTATAAATTTATGTTTATTTGAGTTTTGATTTTTAATTCGTTGAATATGTTTGAGTTTGTTGCTTGCTTGCTTTTGAGTTGAGTTAAAATTACTAAATAATTTGTTTTAAATTGATATCTTGTTGAGATTATCATGTTTTTCCAAACATGGTTTTATAACCTAGAAAGTAGAAACTTTCTCACAAAAGGAGATCTACTTTAAAATTTATACAAGTCCAAAAAATAAAAACATGTCTTAAATTAAAAAACAAAATAATACTACTAACCAAGATAAGTTCCTTGACGTGCTAATCCATATGCAATAGGCATGTACATATATTTGTATTTTTAAACACACATTCATTCTTAAAATAATTAAAACCCTTTAGATCCAAGAGGCAAATTTTCCATTTAATGTTGTGCGCATCACAACAAGATGAAGAATCTACCAAGGGCATTTCTTATTGAACCAAGTTTTGTTGATTATTTGCTTATTGTTTCCTTTTTATTTCATTGGTCTTTGCTATTTAAATTTATCGTGTTTATTAAATATTTTTATACATATGTACAACAGATATGGATTCATGCCTTCATGTATTTTAATTCTCAAACTATAAACCTAATTTTAGGTTAGGTGGAGGATTATTATTTTTCAATTAGGTTCAAGATTCATCAAATACTATGATCTGATTGTTTATTTGGTAATGACAATTAAATTATGACTCAATCATTTCTTATAAACCCCTACAATTCTTTTTTAAAAACTAGTCTTTGGGCAAATCATATATTTGTTTAGACTACGTAGTAAGCCTACCCTTCATATAATGATTAGAATTATCTTTAGGATGTTTAACTCTCTGAGAATTCATTTTTTATTGTGGCAAACCTGATAAAAAAATTCTGAACTTTGTAGGATTTATCTGAACTATGGCCATGACTTCCATAATTTTTTCTAGTACATGCAAAAATCTAAGATATTGCAACAAGTGAGAGGAATTGCCTAAGGACCATGGTCAAAGAATCACTACATCTACTAAAATACATTATTCTACAAATAATATGGAGAAACTTGTGTGAATCATGAGTTATATGGATGAGATTTGTTTTCAAAGAATGTACAGGATAATTATCCATTTGATGAAGATTTCAATATAAATTTCTGTAATCCAAGCCCTGTTGCATTTTTAGGATCCAAACTACAACTACTTCACATTTAGAGTTATCAATATGACACCCTCTATTGAGGAGTACGCTCAAATCTTACAATTTTCAAAACAACCCTCATAAGGTGTATTTCAAATAAAAAAAATTGAGACGTAACTACTAAAATCAATAAATAACTTCACAAACAAATTTGACCAATATATAACAACTAATGTAGAGGTTTCAGTGGAAGCTATTGTAGTGAAGTTAAAGATAGAAAGATGAGGGGAAGTTATTATGAGTGACCTTCAAAGTTTATTATGAGTGAAGAATGGAACAACTTTGAATAAAAAAAATAGGCAGAGAAATATCAGCTTATCTTTCAATACAATTATAGAAAGAAAACTCCTTGAGTAGGAAACTCTTCTTATATCATGAGTTGCAGAGATGAAGCATAAGTCTCACTAATCAGGCTATCTAAATATATTAGTCATTTCTATTTATTGGATGCTATGCAGTTTGAGAGAATTCATTAAGTCCTAAAAACTTGGGGTTTAGCTAAATACACTAGTCTATTCCAAGAATTATAACTCTCTAGTTAAATTAGAAGCTATTAGACAAGATTAAAAGCAACTTGTATAAGTTCATATAGGTGAAGATGAGGTTGAACCCTTAATTAGTTCTAATTACTAAGTTTGGAGAAATGGTGGGTTATTCATAGTATTTAAAAGATTTGTAGTACAAGGCTAAATGATGGTTAACAAAGATAAGTTATCTATCACGGAATAATCTAAGAGAAAAAGGATTAGAAATGAAGAGGAGCAAGCGATATGAAGTCGATAAGCTTTGAATTGAGATAAGTAATAGGAATAGTCGACTGAAGTTTTTTAAAAAACAACTCTTGAAAGAAGAAAAGATGAAGGGCTTTTAGAACTGATAGCTGAGAGAAAAGGATGAATAGATACTTGCAATAATGCAAGACTTGGAATGAGAGAAAAAATAACTAGGAAAGAATAAGGAAATTGCAAAAAGTATCTACTATACTAGAAGTTGAAAAAAAGATGGACAAATACAATGTTTTGTGAACAATGATGTGATGCTGGAAAAAGAGTTGGTTGCTTTAAAAAGGACTTGACAAGTGCAAAATATACATCTATTTTATTCCTTTTACATTATTTTTTTTAACATGTTTTAAGCTTACTTCAACTGATTTAATTTATTTTATGGGTTTGATATGTTTAAAAGACTTTGAGGATTAAGCTATAAGATAGGAAACTCTACACTCTATGTTTCAGACCCTTGTTACTTATTTCAGGTTTCAATTTCTAAAGAGGAGTTTTAGAATTGGAATTATACATATTAAGTTTGTTGGATAAGTATCGTAGGTAGAAATCCAATGTCTGTTTGGGCATCCAATTGAAATAAAAGCATAAGTTCTGACTTTATTCGCGCACCAACATTAAGCTAGGCATATTTGGAGCATCAGATGTTGAAATCAAGTGATTCAAAAACCCATATTTATCTACACATTATGAAATTAATTATGTTTCTTGCAATATGTAATTATTATTGGGAAAAAGAATAAGAAGCAAGTAGATTAATTTAATTGTCTTATCTATCACATTAATTTATTTAGGATGAATAGGACGAGTAGATGTTCAAGCTTTTGAACATTGGCTAGGAATAAATTATATAGATCTTCGTCTTCAAAGCTATTTTTGTGTGAAGAAGGATTGCTTCTCAATACTTAATTAACTTGATGGTAAGGAATTAATTAGAAGTTTATTCTGATTAGTTTAACATGCCTCTAGATTTCCCTTATTTTTAATGGAAGTCTAATTTATTTGCTTGAATTGAAAGGATTTTAATTTAACTTCTATGATCAACCAATTTGATTCACCAATTTGTAAGAATGAGGAATCTCCCTTTGAACTAAGTTGACAACAGATTGATTAACCTTTTTGAATATTATGCACTTTTGTTTATTTAGTTTTTTTTAATTCAATCCACCCCCTTTTCTTTTGAATTTGGTATTTATAGAAAAATAAATCAACTTCCCTTAGCTTCAACTTGATCTCTACCACCATACTACTAAATTATCATTTTAGTGATAGTAAAATCAGAATTAATTTCTGGAGGTTTCGACAATTGACAATTTTCAAAGGCAAAACAGGAGTTGACAAAAAACTTATATCATTTTTATAAAAAATTAGATAAAAATAGAAAGACATTGGAAGCTAAAAAAGAAAAGAATAGGTTGGCCAATCTCAGTATTGAGAAAGATAAATGAATTATACTTAAGGGATTACAAAAAAGAATAAATGCCTTAGGAGAATGATGTAACATAGTCCAATCCAAACTAGAAATCCAAAAGGAGGAATTAAAGAAGTTGAAAGAGCAATATTTATCAGTTAATAGAGAGTTGAATGAGCTAAGATAAAAGTTTAAAGAATACAATGATCACAAAACTTGATATCCATATAAACATAAAGATAACTAACCTTGACAATGAATGAGAAAAACTTTAAGGGGATAAAAACTAGAATCGGTAGATAAAAAGAATGTTTAAATATTTAATAGAAAAAATAAGTTTCGGCTGCAAGTAATAATGCTCTACTTCAAGATTTTTTTTCATTACAAAATAGGTTAAACAAGTAGTTTAATTGATAGGGTGGCTCAAAGGCAAATGAATTATGAGTAAAGGCCTCTCTGATCCACAATAGTGTAAGGAAATATGAGAAGTACTTGAATTATGTTTCAACTTTCATGAAAATGTAGCCAATAGAGGAATTTCTTTTGAGAATGAATAGAGATGTATAGGAATGTTATCCCTACATGTGAAAACCCCTTGAAAAACAATTTGTCTTTATTGAACAAAACTGTCTTAGACTTAATATTTATATTGCACTTTCCAATGTGTATGGAATTTAACCAAGATGAACAATTGAGAATGTTCTCTTCAGATTGATCATACTACATATTCTACCCATATTCAATGGAAAAGGTCATTTAGCTCTTTGAATACGTTAATCTATATTCGATGTACATGTACATACACTTGTATCCATACATGTACATACATTTGCATCCATACATGAGCATACATGTATTTATGTTTTGGAGTTTTAATATCATAACTGCATGTTTAGCTTGAAATATAGGTTCCCAAAATCCTAAACTTACAAAATTTACAGCATTGAAGTTCAAAAAATAAATATGAAAAATGAGGAGCAAAAATGAGGAGCATGCCCATCATGATGCCTACTTTCAACATAAATTAGACTCCTTAAAAAATCAATATGGCCTTCATCACTAGCCTACTCCAACAAGTACTTTAGAACTTCTCTTGTCAAGACCCATCTAATCGGCACATGATCTTTGTTCGAACTCAAACAACAATCCAACCAAATAAGCTCAAGAAAGATGTTTATGGATATGCAAGTATTTCTCTCACCTTGTCGTTTCTTATTGCTATTCTCTTGTTAAAATGCATGAAATGATGGGTATTTATAAGGGATTCAAAAAATATTCATGATATATAAACGTAGTCCTATGTTGCTTCCATATAGCTTAATCACATGATAAAAGTAACATTAAATAATTTCAAGTACAATAATAATCTTAATTAGATTAAATTAGTTTGTTAGGGTGTGTTTGGTATTGCGATTGCTTTTGTGGTTGAGGGCACTTTTAGTTGCGGTTCATAATAATTATTGAAGTATTTTGTTAAAACTGTGATTGAGTTTGAGGTTAAAGAAAAACAGTTTCATGTGTTTGGTTACCAAGTTTTTCATATTGCTTAATCCACTTAATCCGGATCTAATAACCCTCAATTGATTCTTTTACATGAAGTTTTGGGTAATAATAATCTCAATACTTTTTTTTCTTTGATGAACTCTTTTATTCGAGAAACTGTTTTAATGTTGTCCCTCCATCTAGATTCTATCAACTTCACTATTAATTTTTACATTTGGCTTAGTTGTACTAGGTACATGCCTTCTTTTTCTAAGAAATTAATAATTAACGGTAAATTATAAAAGAAAAAACTGAATGGAGTGATCATAAATTTTTTATTATAGAAAGACAAAAAATAAATAAATAAAAAATAGTGAGTCAGATTAAGAAAATATTAAGAGAATAGAAACCACAACCATGTGATTAAAAAACAAAACATACTAAATAGTTCTACTGATAAAATAAAGCAATATAGCATTTCTAAGTAACCTTTGAGAGCATTAAATCTCAAAGGAAAGGGCTCTGTATAATCAATGGTTTGCTACTTACAAAGGAGAGAGGTCAGCATTCAATTTTCTCCAAATGTATTGTGTTACCAGTTTCTCTGGGCATAAGACGATGCCATAATGAATTGATATGAATTGATGATAATATAAATATATATAATATGAACTGATGATAATATAAATACACACATATATCCCTTGAAGATATGCCTAGACTTGAAAATGATCTGTTGACTAGTCATAGTAATAGCTTTAAATAAGAGAGGTTGCTTGCCAGGTCATGGTCCATGCATTAACGCAGCAAAAAAGCCAAGACCAAACTCAGATGTGACCTGTTGAGGATGCTTCACTCTGAGATTGCCTAAAGGACCATCCATCAACGTGAAAAGGATTCATCAAAGATTTTTAATACCCCAGAACTTGATAATATCACACCGTGCCACGGGTCATGACTTGATAATTTCCAGTAAGAGTTTGGCACGTGGTCGTGGTGGTGACCCTTCTTCCCGATTGGCCCTCCATTTCTGGCACTGATCTTGATGTGTGCAATTTGATGCACCAAAATTGAAGCTTTTTTGGTTCCCCCAAATATTTAAATAATGGAAGTAAAGTCCTGAAGAGTTCGCTGATAGCAATGAGGTGGCCATGATGGGCTGTGATTGAAGAGTAAGGAAAAGCTAAGAAATGTTTCCATAATTAGGTTGATAAGGAATTATAATTGATCCACAGGAAGTTGCTTTATTTATGTATCTGAAGTACTTTATCGTGCAAATGTTGAGTTTCTCAAAAACATATTCATGCAATAGTAATTTAAAAGTACAAGTCATTCAAGTATTGAATCTCTAATAGTAAATTACTAGTAAAATTGTTCGCACTACGTTGTAGGGTGAGTAAATAATTTTAATAACTGTTAAGATTAAAATAATTAATAGATTTTGCTAGTTCAAAAATAAGATATAACATCTATATATGCAATGTTTGATATAATGAAACACATCGACACATATTATTATAACTGTCATAACCCAATTTCTGGGTTATTCCTCAAAATATACCAAAAAATAATAAAAATAAAATAAAAGGGGCTTGTGTTGGCAAAAAAATTAATACGGAAATTTTGGACGTTTTTGAAAGCCCGGTCGTACCTCTTTTTTCCCATAAATAAAGAAAAATATAGATTCAAGTCTAAAATAATTTATTATTAGATAAATCTGCATAAAAGTTAAGTCGAAAGACATAATTATATTTTTATGGGCCAATTCGATTTAATCGTCGGCCAATTTTAAAGTGTAATTATTTTTTGGAATTAATTGAGAGCCCAATTGAAGGATTTAATTAAGCGCAAGGGCTTAATTATACTTTTAATGGGTCAAATTAATTTTATTAAGGGCTTAATTGGTGAGAAATTAAGTTTGGAAGCTTAATTTGGCTTAAATTAAGACGATTAGAATTTTCGGTGACGAAACTTTTTGGGTGAAATCAAAAACCAAAATTAAAGATAAAACCATCGTTCTTCCTAATTTTTCCAATTGAAAAACTATTTTTTTGTCACAGCCTATTTATTTCAAATTTTAAAAAAAAATGAAAAAAAAAATTGCCGCCAGCATGCTTGGCCATACCAGCAGCCATGCTGCAGCGATGCTCATCCATGCCGTGCCCAGAACACGCCATTCCTAAGCCCATTCTCTGGACACTTCCCCCCTGCCTGCACATTACCTCTATAAATAGCAGGAGGTTCATCGTTAAAGAGGGGAGGAAAATTTTTGACAGTGAGGGACTGTCACGGGGAAGAAGATTTCAAAACTAGGGAAATTTTTCACTGTCACGGGGGCTGAAAAACTGAGGAGAAACCAAGGGGGAAAAGGAGAGGGAAAGGCTGATTACTGAAAAAACTGAGGGGAAAATAATACGGGAGAAAGATCGTGAAACTAGGAGAAGAATGTATGACCGGGGAGAGACCATCGTGTTAACAGCAATATAACAAACAAATACACAGACACACAGATACAGGAAAATGGAAAATTAATAGAGGAGGAAGACAAAGGCATGATCGACGACCATCTCCATCACGCACGCAGCAGCCCATCGTGTTCTCCGGCGACAGCACCGTCTCCTCACCAGCAGCCATCAACGGCGACAGCAGCAGCTCTCTCTATCCTTTCTCTCTCCCGTCAGCCAACAACTATCTCTCTCTCCCCACGACATGGTTCTCTCTCTAAAAAACAGACGTGCAGCAGCTCCTCTTCTCCTCCGACAGCAGCCAGCCGATCACCAAGGACCATCTCACAATCACCGGCGAGCTCGTCGTGAACTCCAGCAGTTGCAGAGGCAGCTACGGCAAGCAGCAGCAACGGAGAGGCAGCCCCTCCAGCATCAGTCCGACAGCTTCAGGAGCTCCTCTCAGCAACCACGGGCCACCATTTTTGAGCCACTACCACAGAGACAACCACCTCGGCCTCCTTTACCCGGCGGCAGTGGCAGGTGAGCCTCTCATGGTGGTCGACCGACCACCAGTTACTGTTCACGTGAAGTGAACTGCGTGTATTAATTCACTTCACGTGAATTGAAATGGTTGTTGGGCTAGCTGCTCTCGGCCCAGCCCAGCTGGCTGACCGGGTCCAGCCCAACACATTAGAGTTGGGCTTTGGCCCATCTTGGTTGGGCTGGCTCATTTGGTTGGGTCAGGCGAAGCCTGAATTATTATTTTTTAATTTTAAAAAAAAAACAAAAACAAAAAATACATTAAAAAAAGGTGTTTATTTTCGTGCATACGGCTGGATTCCAAAGTTTTTCCATCATATTTTTCGTAAGAAAAAATATTACTTCTTTCTCATATTTTAAAATAAATATTCGGATATCGTAACCAGTTTATGATTATCCATTGG